>JBAGKK010481829.1:0-16913 GCA_037177015.1 Euceroptres primus
TTGACTTGTAAAAAAATCAAGCATTTTTATTTCTGGATCCTAAAGCCAATCACAACATCAATTAAGAAGAATCTATTGTTATTAATAATAATAAATTGTTGCAGCAATTATTTGTGTTAACTTCAATGGGTTATTTCCTCGCTCTAATTGAAAAGTCGAAAACAAGTTGAAAAGTTCGGAAAAAACCACGACTTTCTAACTTTGTTCTAAGAGAAAATTGTTATAAACAATAATAAATTGTTCAAACAATTTATGTAAACATCTAGTTATCAGTAGAAAGTAATATTTCATGTATGTAAAATCATAATGAGCGCCAAAAACTTGAAAAACCAAATTTTTCACTTATGGGGTTTCTTTGGGACCCTATGAAACAAACTTATGGTCGTGATATTTAAGGGGGTATTCTAGCGTGATAGGTACTTTTTTGTATCATTTTTTCTGATTTTTTTAAGAAAGTAGAAAAGCAATATTATTATTAAAACATTTTCTCCATATTAGCATACATTTAAATTAACAAAATAATTTTTTTTATAAAAATAAAGAAAATGGTGGCGTTACAGTCCGTTGAAGTTGAGGGCTCAAAAAAAGTCGGTGAGCACGATATCTCAAAAACTAATTAGTCAATTGGGTCGTCGTTTTGCACACGTGTTTATAAAACGTGTGCCTATCGTTCTTAATAGAATTGGATTTAAATATTAATTTAAAAAAAATTTATGGCCCGTTAAATAAAAAAAACGTGAAAAAAGATATATTTTTTTCAAAAGTCCACCAGTTTGAAAATGTTTAACTTTTTTTTTCATTCTACTCCCTACAATAGCCGCAAGTGTACATTTTAAGAATCTCTTTGATTGTTTTCTTTAAGATTACCTGGAGAGCCGGAATCATGCTCACCGTCCGGGCACTTATTTTTGAGCCCTCATTTTTGAGCGAGTACAGCGTCCACCATTTTGAATATTTTTATAAAAAAAAATATTTATCATAGTTCAAATGTGTTCCAATACAGTACAAAATATTTCAAAATCATATTGCTATTCAATTTTTAAAAAAATCTGAAATAATGATGTGAAAAACGTACCCATCACACTAGAATACCCCCTTAAAAAGTAATTATTGATTCGTATTCTATGGCTAATTGTGAAGAGAAATCTTCAGTTGCAACTTAATTTACCTAATATTGACGATACTGAATAAAATTTACAAAAACGTCTTCTTGTCTTATGGGAAATACGTGTTAAACTTCATAGGGCTTGCGGAACCTCTAAATATCATTTTTTTCAAAAAAAGGCATTATTTTTTTGGATTCGAACAAATTTGGGGGGTGAGAGCATGAAAATTCGAAGAAAAAAAATTTGGACCACCCCAGTGTACATATGGTACATATTAAATATTAAGTAGTGAAGCACCAGTCATGGAAATTAAGATCAAAAGAAAAGATGTGATCATTCTTTTTGAAACGTTTCAGTTGTTGTTTGAACCTTCATGAGTCAAAAAACAGTTATTAGATCTGTAAAAAACATACAAAGAATGTATGATTGAATGACAAAATGAATGAAAATGAATGATAAAATAAAAAATAAGAGATTATAAAAGTTGACAATATTTCGTAAAAAAACACTCAAGAAATAAGTAGAAGAAATGTTGTCTCATAAAAAAGAGGCCCTCAATTTTAAATTTATATGATGAGGAATAAGTATTGATAACAGTGAAAAAGCGGAAGGTCAATAGGAAAAACAATATTCTTGGTATAAATTAAAATACGCAGATAAAGTCAGCTGGATTATTTTTATCTTCTATTATTATTATAATTTATTATTTTTCATTTTTTAAAATTATATTTTATTTATTTAAATTATACATTTTTTCTACCTTCTTTGTATGTTTTTTACAGATCTAATAAATGTTTTTTTTTTACTGATGAGGGTTCAAACAGAGGCCGAAACGTTTCAAAAAGAATTATCGTATCTTTTCTTCTTACCTTCATATCCATGACTGGTACTTCACTGCTTAATGTGAAAAAGGTCAAGATTAAACATACAATACATATTAAATATTACAGGTTAGTGTACAGGTTATGTGAACAATTCCGACTGTGTTATGTTGCTAGGGAATTTTATCTGAATTGGCTTTAAAACTTAGAATGGCATGGCAAAATAGTGTTATCTTAACCTACTTATCCAAACACTGCAAATTTATTTAAAATCACAGGAACATGCTGTTGAACGAAAGGAAATTAAAAATTATATCATTTATATAACCTCTTACTTGACCATTGCCATCTATTCGATGGAAATAGCTGGGAACAAAATTGTTTTGATAGCTAGATGACAGTTCGATTCGAGATTCTACGATTCTCAAAATGAGAAAAAACAGTCTCAATTCAACATTTTATCACTAAATTCTCAAGAAGAGAAGGATGTTCTCAAATTTGTTGCACCTAGAAACAACACCAAAGCTGGTGTAGATAAGAGGATCGGCGTTTTACTGTGTCAAGTTTATAACCTCATAAAGTGCTTTACTTAAAAACGTAAATTACAACTTTGAATTGGAACAGAATATTTTTTACAGACCATTGGAGTGATCGTATAATAAAGTGTGATATCGATGTAATTTATAAGCGATCTAATTCTGCACAAATGCATTGTTGCTG
The DNA here is from genome assembly GCA_037177015.1 of Euceroptres primus. NCBI lineage: Eukaryota > Metazoa > Arthropoda > Insecta > Hymenoptera > Figitidae > Euceroptres > Euceroptres primus. The sequence continues at coordinate 2,648 of JBAGKK010481829.1, forward strand.
TCATACAGCATCAGAGGATTATTCGAAATGGAACGATCGTAATTCATTTGACGTTTCACGTTCATCTGCGCTAAAATTTCGATTGCTTTGAGCATTTCGTGAATATTTAAAGCACATCACGCTTCGCGGGCGCGAAGCAACAGTGAATAGATTTTATGCAACTGAACGTGAAATGACATGATACGATTAATTCAGTGTACTAGTTATTATATGTAGTTTGAACTTTGTTTAGCTTCCAAATACGCAGTGGATATATAATGATGGATCAATTATTTATTATCGATAATTGGGATCTTGATATGAATAGTTTGGGTGCTTGGATGTGTGGACTGGGGGTGACAGGCTTCTTGTTCTAGGCACAAGTGCAGCAGGCTCTTTCACGATTTCAGCACGAGATCCTCCCTTTTATCGCGTCGTTCAGATCTGCAAGTTATACCAACCGGGACGCTGAAGTTACTGCCATGTCGAGGATATTCGTCGTCTGAACTCAATTATTGGAACGCGTTCAGAAGACCGGCGGCACTCGTGAAGTCTAAAGGGTTCTAACGCAGGTGCTACCCTGTGCAGAAAGTTTTGACGTATTTTCATAAAAGAAGAATGCTTCTGCTCCGCTACAGTAATTTTACAGCAGAAGACATAAAGCTCGCCCTTTGCCCAGGCCGGAAGTGTAACGCACATCCGCTCGCCGATAGCACGACCCTCGTTAAGATGTTTCATCGTCCTCGAAATTCAGCGGAGGCTGCTAACATAAATTCTCCGCCATTTCCTCAGAAATTTCAGGTGTAACTACCCAAGCCAGAATTCAAGTTACGTCAGAAGAAAGTTCTTCACATTTGTCAAAATGAACTGGTGCAAATTTCAGTATCTTTATTAAGGTGGGTCGGAAAAAACAGAATTTTGGATATTGAAATTGGAACAATGTGGGAAAGTAGTGTATTAGGACCCTGGAAAAGTATAAATAATTTGATGTCGACTGATAAACTCCTACTGATTGCGCGTGAGTAAAAAGCGTTCGAAAAATTCTTATTTTCATAGGTTTGATATTTTCGTATGTGCCAATTTTTGTTACGTTTTTTGAAATCTTAGCTGTCCCTCGAAATTTTTACAGCCTTTTAATCAACGTTCTATAGGCAATAAAAGGACCCTGTTTTTAAAAAAGAACTTTAAATTCTACATGAACGATGAAAGAATTTTTTCAGGTATTTGAGGCTTTTCTGCTAGTAAAAGTACACTAGGAAAAAATTTTATAAGCCAGGGAAATCATAAATGTAAACACAGTCAATTTTTAACGAAACTAAGGTTTGTGTTTTTTTAAATTATCGTTTTTTAGCTGAATTAAAAAGATATTTATAACATCTGAGGGCGTTTTAATGATAAAAAGACACTAGGAAAATAACTTATAAGTCTATGCGATCGAAAACAAAGATGTAGCCTGTTTTCCAAACAGTAATTTTCGTATTTTTTCAAATTATCTTTTTCCAAATTGCATTTAAAAATCTTTTTAACATCTGAGGGCGTTTTAATGATAAAAATACATTAGGAGAAAATTGATAAGTCTATGTAATCAAAAATAAAGATGTAACCTGTTTTCCAAAAAGACATTTTCGTATTTTTTCAAATTATCTTTCTCCAAAGAGCATTTAAAAATCTTTTTACCATATAAAGGCATATTAATGATAAAAACACATTAGGAAAAAAATTTATAAGTCTATTTAATCAAAAATAAAGATATAACCTGTTTTCCAAAAAGACATTTTCGTATTTTTCAAATTATCTTTTTCCAAAGAGCATTTAAAAATCTTTTTATCGTCTGCGAGCATATTAATGATTAATGTCTATGTAATCAAAAATAAAGACATAACCTGTTTTCCAAAAAGACATTTTTGTATTTTTTCAAATGATCTTTTTTGAAATATCATTAAAAAATCTCTTTAACTTCTAAGGGTTTCTTTAGTAGTAAAAATACACTAGAAAAAAAATTGGCAAGTCTAGAGAATCGAGAAAAGAAAAGAAGCAAGTTTTAAAAGGAATTATTTTTGTATTTTTTAAATTATTTTTTTTACTTGGCTTCGATAATATTTTTAAACACCTGAGTTTTTTCCGTCAATAAAAATAGACCAGAAAAGTGAATAGCAGAAAGAATCATTTGTTTTCGAAAAAAACAAAGTAAAAATGAAATAAGCAGTTACAGAATATGCTAATTACTTATTTTTAATTCCTCCAATTAAATAGTATATTGTGCAACATGTGCGTAAAACTGCACGCACGAGTTGCATACGATATTTTTTGACACAGTGTGCGTAAAATTCGTTTTTATACACCCATATTAGTGGGTGTGTAATAAGCTGTTTTACGCACTAATATGGATGTGTAAAAACGCATTTTACGCACACTGTGTCAAAAATATTGTTTTTAGAGTAGTATTTTTATTAACAGAAATCACTCAGGTATTTAAAAATATTATCAAACCCAAGTTTAAAAAATAATTTCAAAAAATAAAAAAATAATTACTTTCAAAACTTGCTGCCTTCCTTTTTCGATTCCCTAGACCTGCCAATTCTATTTCTAGAGTATTTTTATGATTAAAAAGTCCTCGAAAGTTGAAAATATTTTTTAATGTAATTTGAAAAAAGGTAATTTGAGAAAATTTGAAAGTGACTTTTTGAAAAACTGGCTATAATCGCCACCCCAATAATAGCCATCAACTTTAGCTTCTTTTTTATGCAAATGAATAGCATTATAGTTGTTTTGATAACATTTCTTTAGAGAAATTATTCTCTACTGTGGTAGAAAATACCTGAAAATATTCTTGTGAACTAGTTATTCCAAATATTCATAAATATTGGCGATAACTGGTCACCTGGCGATTTCTGGTTGTCTTACCTTATCTTTGATATATCTTTGACATAAACTTCTTAATTTTTTCCTTAGTGTATTTTTATCAGTAAAAAGCACTCAGACGTAATAAATATCTTTTAAATCTGAAATCTTTTAAATCTATATCTTTTAAAGATTTATCTATATCTTTTTAATCTATCTTTTAAAAGATAATTTAAAAAAACATAAATCTCAATTCTTTTAAATTTACTGTGTATACATTTATGATTTTCCAGGCTTATCAAACTTTTTTTTTTAGTAGATTTTTACTAGTAGAAAATCCTCAAATACCTGAAAAAATTCTTTCATCGTTCCTGTAGATTTTAAAATTGTTTTTTGAAAACAGGGGTATATCAAACAAATTATTATCTAGAGAACGATAAATAAAAGTCTGTAAAAATTTCGGGGAACGTTTAAGACTACTAAAAACGTAAAAAAAAGTTGGCACATTCGAAAATATTAAAGCTATAAGAATTGTTTCAGACACTTTTAACTAACACGCAATTAGAAGGCATTCATCAATCGACACAAAATTAATTATACTTTTTCAGGGTCCTAATATACTACTTTTCTATATGGTTCCAATTTAGATTTCCAAAATTTTGTTTTTTCAACCCTAATCTTTTTGAAATAAAACTCTTTCACGCAGAATCAAATAGACGAGTAAATAATTTTGTATTTTAGAATGTTGAAATTCTAACGAGTTGTCGCAATTTCACTGAAAAAAATTAGATTCACAAAAATAACTATTTTAGATTGGTTAAATTTTTTCTAGTTCAGTTTACTACATTTCTAGTAGAGATATCTACAATTGCAGAAAAGGGTTTACTAGTCAAAACTAGTAAAGATGTTTTAGTAAAATTAACCTTGTCTGCCTTTGAAACAACTACGGACTCATAATAAACTAAACTTTATCAACCTATTTAGAAGAATCTAGTAAAAATGGCATTATACACGTATTAACTGTTAAGTTAAAGATACTTGCGGGTAAACTATATTATTCATTTGATTAGATGAAGAAAATTATTTATTTGATTCAAATAAATCAAAAATTGTAAGAATACGATTTCTTTGATTTATACAAAACTTACACTTGAATTTAAAAAAATTATTTAAATCATGTAAACAAATGCAGTTTGTTTAAAAAATAAACATTTGTTTAGCTCTACATTATATAAAAAATTTATATGAATTAAAAAAATACTTTTCTTAATGTATAAATAATGTTCTTGTTCCAATTTTACTAGTTTTAGTAATAAATTCACCCTACATTTTTTTTTGTCAATTCAACTAGTCCAACCTATATAGTAATCTTTCTAGCGAACCAAGGAAACTACTCTCTAAATCTGAATCAGTCAAAATTTTCACTGATTTCAGCTGATTCATCAGTGAATTTTGACTGAGTATCAGTCAATTTCACTGAAATTGCAGCTAGAAATGGGTCACTGAATAAAATCAGTGAAAATTTTGACTGATTCAAATTTAGAGAGTAGTTAAATCCTAATAAGCCAATTCCAGTTTTTTTCGGTGTTTCTTTCTGTTGCCAAAAAGTTTAACTGAAAGTTCCTCTTCAAGAGATTTTATTCTTTTGGAAATTGATTAAATACATGAGCGGTATTTTACACGTTTGTATTAACCCTTGTCTGTTTTGGAATTTAGGGAAACCAAGTCTTCAACATTAGTCCTCATTAGTTGTAATCGGTGCCACTTAGAAAGCACGCAGTTAGGGAAATTCCGTACTGATGTTGAGCGCAAGCAAAATGGGGAAGATACCCGACATTAAAGCCTAGACTGAATTTATTTTATTAATTAAGTTTACCCTCAGTTCTCTTATTACTTCTCGGAATTTAGGGAAATACTGTCGTTAGTTACGTTTTACACTAAGTAGGTGTTTTCAGTTAAACCCATCTGCTCTGTTATTCCTTCTGTAGAACTTTTATAACACGTATATTCCAGCGTGAAAAAATAAATTGTATTATTCACTTCCTTTTTAACAGTGAATATTAGGGTGATTCACAAAAAACTTGTTTTTATTTTTCAGTGACCGTATCGCGACAGTGTGTTCCTTTGGGTGAGAAAGTACACTCCTAATTTTTTCAGATTTTTAAAAAAAATTGTAGAGGTTGCGAGCATCAACTTTACGTAAAAATTGAGATTTTCGTAGTTTTCGATTTTTTTAAAAATATACATATCAGTTTTAGAGAAATATCTCATGAATAAGAATTAAGCACTCGGAAAGCAGAATCGAACGAGCGCTCGAGCAGTAGGCAGGAGTGTGGATGACGCGCAGAAAACGCGACGAAACTTTCGTGGCGTTTGTCCAAAAAATTATGTGGCGCCAGTAAAAGGCATAAAATCTACAATTTCTTAGGAATAGACAGATAGAGAGCATAATTGTACTCCTAAACATTTTTTTAACATTGATAAAATTCTAGGACCTTCCCCATACAATAGGGAAAAAATATATAATAAATATGAGATGAAAAATTTAAAACCTGAGCACCACAAAAATATTTTTTCAAAAAGTTTCTTTAACAAGGCTTTTGGATTCTCCATCACTGAAATTTGCTAAAATAACAATATATATAAATAGGAGAAAGAGAGAATAACTTATATTGTTTAAAATCATTTTTTTATATCCGCAACAAACACACAAATAAATTGCACAATGTTGGTAACTCCTGGCTTAAACGAAGCATGCACTTGGCAAATGTTTTATTTATGCTGCCAGAGTAAAAGTCATTCATTGATATTACAGTTTCCAAAATTGAGTAAGGGTGAATCCACAATGGGAGTATTAGTAGTAGTAGTTTAGTATTAGTATTTATTTAGTTTAGTTTAGTATTAGTATTAGTATTAGTAGTTTTAGTTTTAAGAATCTTAACCTAAAACAGTCGTATGGGAGTATTATAGTAGTTTTAGTTTTAAGAAATTTAACCTAAAACAGGCGTAAGTTCTAAGACATGACAATGCGTGCGCATCGTATTGCCAACAAAACTACAGTGATTAGTCGGCTATCTTACTCTTGGCTACCCGAACGAGAGTGGAATAAAATTTTTACGTGTTTGGCAATACGATGCGTGCGCATTGACTTAAGCTTTAGAAGTTACGACTATTTTAAGACTAAAACTATGTCAACTAAAACGTCGACTAAAACCTCCCATTCTGAATTCACCCTAATGTGCATAATTAGTGAAAGTTAAAATATATAATCGTTTATAATATTGGATGTTTATTTTGGTATTAGAGTCAAAATAAATAATTCAATTAATTTTAAATTGAACCAAAAGTTTTGGCGACAATGGTGGCCCTCATCAGTGGTTATTGTTTATTCTGGAAAAAATATTTATAAAAATTTATTTAACAGGGGCGCAGTGTACGAATGTAGTTTAAATTTTTTTGCAAATTAATATTCTTGGTGAATTTCACAGTTTGAATGTTGTAAGAAATTATTAATTTGGTATAATAGTCTTAAGTAATTTTGTACAGTATGCACTATGATGTAGAGGAAATAAGAAATGAAAATCTTTTATTGTCCTTACAATAATTGGACAAACTTATTTGATTGAAGCAATTAATAAATTTTTGGTTTATTGTAATATAATATTAGAATTTTCAAATTTGGTCTAGTGCAGTCTTAAATATCTTTGTTAATGTTTGCACAAAATTAAAAATGTGTGTTATCTTTACAATAATTAGACAAAGTTATTTGCATTAGACAAGTAATAAACTTTGTAATATAATATAAGGGTCTAGTGCAGTCTTACGTAATAAAAACTTTGGTACTACAGTTTCTGCGAACTACAGTTCGCAGATATTGAAAAATGTATTGTCCTTACAATAGTTGGGTGAACTTATTTGTTTTAAGCAACAAATAAAATTAATAATGCAATATAATGAAGTGTTAAATATATTGTATCCAAATTTTAAATTCGACTTGTAATTAATGAGATTTTTGTCAACTAACCTTATGGAAATTGGTAAATCCGTATTCATTCTGACAGAATGAATTGTGGAGCGGTTCTGTTTGAACGTCTATTTCGTTTGAAAAATGCATGAAAACTGATTCTTTGGACAAAAAAATGTATTAATTGCTCAAATAAAATTAGTTTGTCCAGTTATTGTAAGAACAATAAACAATTTTTATTTCTTATTTCCTCTACATCATAGTGTATACTCTACAAAATTACTTAAGACTGTATTATACCAAATTATTAATTTCTTGCAATATTCAAACTGTGAAATTCACCAAGAATATTAATCTGAAAAAAATATAAACTACATTCGTACACTGTGTAAATTGTTCAACTGTACGTTTGTCGTGAATAGAAGAAACTATTTTTAAAAATAATTTTATATAACATAAGTTATTCTTTCTTCCTCCTATTTATGTATATTGCTATTTTATCAAATTTCAATAATGAGGAAACCATTAAAAGCCATGTTAAAAAAATTTTTCTGAAAAGTATTTTTCTGTTGCCCTGATTTTTAATTTTTCATCACATATCTATTATATGGGGCATTTTTTCTCGAGCATACCCACCGCAAGAAATGAATTCCTCCGATCGGGCTCAAATTTACAAAAAGTTTAGACCTATTAGATGGCACTTCAAAGAAAGAAAAAAGATTGATCAATTTGGTTAAAAACTCGCCGAGGTAGAGGGGGTGAAATTTTTGTACTTTGCGCAAAGAGCCTCTATTTCGGATATAAATATCTTTTTAGGTATGGCATTTAAAAAATTTTGACTCAAACGTTTTCGATAGATTTTTTCCCAATCTTTCGAATGAAAGAAAAAAATTCTGAAAAATTCAAAATTTAGCCATCATTTTTGAAAATCAAAAATACTTTGATTTTTTCAGTTGGACCCTTTTTTTCTTTTTTTTTAAACTAAAAATAAAGCTTGACATGCTTACTTTCAAATCCTTAAATAGCAAAATGTCGTTTTTTGTTGTTTTTGAAAAATTAAATTTTAAGTAATCTCGTAAATTCAAAAAAATTTTCCTATGCGAGAAAAAAATTCGGAAAATTTTTTACGTGTACAGTTTTTGATAAAAAACAATATTCTAAAAACGGAAATTAAAAAAAAAGTTTTTGTTGATTTAAGAATTTTTGAAAATTTTCAAACATTAAATTTTTTGAATTTGGTTAATTGCGCATTTTAATGTGCAATTTACATGTAGTGCACATAATATAATAAGTATAAGTGTTATTTATACATTAAAAATGCGCAATTAATGCAATGAAAAAAATTTCATTTATGAAAATTTTCAAAAAATTCTAAAATCAATAAAAAATTTTTTGATGAATTTCTGTTTTCAAAATATTGTTTCTTATCAAAAACTGTACATGCAAAAAATTTTCCGATTTTTTCTCACGCATAGAAACATTTTTTTGAATTTACCAGGTTACATAAAATTCAATTTTTCAATCTTTATTTTTAGTTTAAAAAAAAGAAAAAAAGGGTCGAACAAAAAAAAATATAAAATATTTTTGATTTTCAAAAATGATGGCTAAATTCTGAATTTTTCAGAATTTTTTTATTTCATTCTAAAGATTGGGAAAAATCTATAGAAAACTTTTGAGTTAAAATTTTTTATATGCTATACATGAAAATATATTTGAAGGGTAGCAGTACAAAACTAGATAACCAACAAAATGTGAATTTTTCAGGAAAGCAAAAAAACATTGTGTAAAATCGAAATCGCCATTTAAAGATAAAACAAAAGTCCGCTCCCGAGCTAAAGTGTTGCTGAATTGTGGCTAAAAAAGTTTGCACAGAAAAAGTTATCCAGTTTAGAGGAAATGCATGTGAAAGTTGAGAATGTCGAAGTGACACTAACCAAAAATTAGAGCAGGCTCGGCTACGGATTGTAATAAATATTCGTTTCTTGGTTTAAACAGAAAAATAAAAACTTACTTCCGAGATATTGAGTTGCTGAATACTGGTAAATAAAGTTTGGTGACAAAAAGTTGGCCAGTTACGAGTAAATCTACTGAGAATTTTGGGTGTATAATTTCATAGGTTTTAAAAATCGGCTTTGGATAGCGATTAAAAATCGAATTTTAAATATTTTATAAAAATAAAAACTTGCTCCCGAGATATGGGGATGGTGAATGAGAAGAAAAACTTTTTGATAAAAAGAAATTATTCTGTTCTGAGAAAATCAAGATTTAGTGTGACGGTATCGCACTGAGTGAAACAATTTTTCGTTGAAAATTTGATAAAAAATAAAATTATATGTTTTTATCAATAAAGTTTGATAATTTCGAGAAATCAATTTCTTTAAGTATTATCAAATTTAATTATTATCAAATTTCTTTAGAAAACTTTACTTTTTAATTTTTGCAACTAAACGAAAAATTTTGAAATTAATTTCTGTCTGGAAAACCTTCTTTACAATGCTTTATGGTTGTCAAATTGTCTCAGGATTTTTTATTAAAATTGTAAAAATTATTTTTAAAAACTTTCGGTAACCTTATGGCGAAGGGGTCACTAAAGGAATAAAAATGAGATTTCGAAGAAATCCTTTTAACAAACTGGCCAATCTTTTTTTTTTTGAAGTGCCATCTAATTGGACTAAACTTTTTGTAAATTTGAGCTCGATCGGAGAAATTCATTTTTTGGGGTGAGTACACTTAAAAATAATGCCCCATATATTTTTTCCATATTGCATGGGGAATGCCCTAGAATTTTAGCAATCCTTACAAAAAATTTTTAGTTGTACAATTATGCTCTGATATGTCTATTCATAAGAAATCGTACATTTTATGCCTTTAACCAACGCTAAATAATTTTTTTTTCAATCAGGCACAAAATGAGAGTTTTGCCCTTTATATTACCTACAATTTTTATTGATTCGATATTTCTCTAAAATTGATACGTATATTTTTTTAAATATCGAAAACTTCGCAAATAATAATTTTTACGTAAATTTGATGCTTGCAACCTTTAAAATTATTTTTAAAAATCTGCAAAAATTAGGAGTATATTTTCTCACCCAAAGGAACAAACTGTCGCGATACGGCCACCGAGAAATAAAAAGAAGTTTTTTGTGAACCACCTTAGTGAATATCTTTTTCAGGAAACTAAAATAAAAGTTCTCTTTTGCCCAAAAACTTTGTTTTGTGCCTGCATGTGCTTCGTGTAATCTGTAACATGATCCATCTAATGAAAGAGATGAGCAGTAAGCAGAGAGAAGCTGAGTCGTCATCACAGTCATTAGGGGTAGTGCTTTCTTAAAAGATATGAAACCAAATACAAGCATAGATACACACATTTAAGTTTTTATTCAAAAATGTAGGTAGGTTGTTTTATTTGAATTCTAATCTTGATGTAACGTGAAAAAACATACTACATTAATGGTTATGAAAAAGTTGCATGCAATATATCTTTTAAGGTATAAAGAAATTCTGTATTCATTTCATCATAAAAATTACTTTTACTTTCGTTGTTTTTAAAATAAGTAGGGCAAGCGAGTAAAATTTCAAAATATCTTTTATGTGTTTAACCATGTACTTTTTAGCGGCAGAAAAGCAAAGATAGTCCCTTTGAGTCTGTTCCTGCTAAGATCAATAACTTGCCTCGACCGAAACTCAATTTTCTCAAGTGTATTACCTCGACTTTGTTATAGTATTTGCTTGCTTTCATGTCGCTAATGGCTGATAATGGCTTGTTACTGAAAATTACTGACGACCCCTGTCACATCTGATATGCGTACCTTTGACAGACATGCATATCTCGCTGCAAACTCCACTCACTCTGCATCTTTGACATTATTGATGGCAGAAAGCAAGTCAGTTTATAATATTTTCCAAAATTTGTTTCGTGCACATTATGCATTGATATTAAGAACTTTGTGATTCTACTGAAAACAGTTTGCTAGTTAGTATTATTACCGCAGTTAGTATTCTGCATCCTTGCTAACGTAAATTCTAATTATTGGTTAAATTTTATACGCTGGAAAAGCTAGAATATTCGTGCAATATTGTTGATAAGTGAAATAAACATATTTAGGTACACATAATTGTCATGATACTGGAATTACGTAATTGTTTCAGATATTTCAGTTGCGGACGGTAGAAGTTCGAACTCGGCGAAAGCTTCATAAACATCCTGTATTGCGATGACTACACAATGTTGAATACATTTTGCAGTTTAAATATTGAGACAAAATATATAGATAGAACTTTCTTTAGCTAGACTTTCTTAGATAGAACTTTCTTTAGATAGAATTTCTTTGAATAGACTTCTTTTAATATCAGCTGCATAAAAAAATTCGATATTTCCTGTTAAGAAAATACTGATTACTTACTACACTCTTACTCTTTTTATAAATTAAGTTAGTATTGTAATAAGGGCAAAGGTAAAATTTTGGTCGAAACAAATTTTTAAATATGTTCTGTCTGCTTGATTGGGCTTGCGCTTCAAATGATGTTTGTCGCATTGCAATCATACTTATTCATAGAAAATAGGCTCAGCACGAGCTTTATTGGAACATCACGCAAAGAAGACAAAGAAGCGCCTGACAATCAGCTGAGAGAAATGAAATAGTGTAGGGGAAGAATTGGAACAACAAGCTACCAACTTGGAAATTACTCACGAAGAAAATCAGACCTTTTCATAGATAAGAAATTAGGAAGCATTTTATCAAAACTTATTGCACCATCATCTCTGATATCAAAAAACATAATATTTTAATATTTAGAATTTAAATGTTGCATAGGTAAGCCAAAGGTTCTAACGGCAGAGTTTTTGTTCTCAGTAAACATGCATTTTTCATGAAATTCTCATTTGGTTGGCAAAAAAGAAATTCACGAAATTTTACCCCAAACGGTTCTGAGTTATTGAATATATATTGGCTGATTTTCGCTATCCCTTTAGAAACCTCGTTAATATGAGGATTTTTTTGTACAGAATTCAATTTCATCCAGAAATGTCCTTTAAAATGCAAAAAACTTTCTATAAACTTAGGAATGTCGAATGTACTTTAAAATAAAATAACTTACCTGTTTAAAATTATTTATCTACAGTTTAGCCAAATTTTTTCTAATGGGTTTTTAGAAGAGATGGAGTTTTGTATAACTAGAGCATGTAAACAATCAACGTAATTGAGAAGATAAATTTATTTTGTAGATTTTCATCTCCGCAAGAGATTGATATCTACTTTCTAACCAATTTTTGAAATTTAACATATATTAGAGTTGTGCAAAAATAATTCGATTCGATCGAAAACCGACTTCTGATGCTTTTCGAATGTCGAATTTTTCGATACCGATCGGTTTTGAAATCGTAACTAAAAAATTCGATCCTACTTGGACGGATGTCGAATGTTGAATTTTCGAAACCGATCGCTGCTTAAATCGAATCGAAAAAAATCAAATTTTCGGTGGGCAGCTCGAATCGAAAAAATTCGATCCGATCTGACGCATGTCGAATGTCGAATTTTCAAAACCGATCGTTGCTTAATTTGGATCAAAAAAATTCGATTCGACTCAAGACACTTGAAATGTCGAATTTTTCGAAACTGATTGAGCTAAGAGCAAATCGAATTCTTTCGGTCCGATTTGACAGGCATCATAGATTACAATGCAGTTTTCGAAACTGATTGGTGGGGTTTGGTTGTAGATTTTTTTTAAGTTTACTGACTAAACATCGAAGTAGTTTTTGGTAAAGTTTAAAAATTTTAGGTGTCTTTGTTCAGAAATGGAAAATTAAAATATAGCCAAAATGTCCACTCGATAACGGTCCCCAAATACAAATTCACAAACTAAACTTGAGAAATAATGACAACAAAATTTAATAAATGATTGGTTTCATGAGTCAGTTGTATTAAGTTAAAGTATCTAAGAATTATGAATATATATATATGGGTAAAAAAATCGACGAAAATGTGTCCCGAGAAAATTACATTTTCAATTAAATTACAAATTAAATTTTATAAGTATTCGAAAGCCTTTTTACAGTTTTTTAAAGTAAAATTGGATGCTTTTCTGGGATACTCCTTTTCTGTATTACTCCTAAAGATAAAAAAAGTTAATAATCGTTTGAATAATTTCAATTTCAAGAAACGAATATCTTTTCATGTGTCCCGAGATTTAAATTTCAGTTTTGTTCATCGTGTCCAGAGACACATTTCGTCGGATTTTTTAATGAAAATAGTAGTTTTCCATATGTAAACCAAAAATATGTGAATTTTGACATATAAATTTTACAATACACTTATGTGAAAATCTGTCAAAAATATAAACAAAATCAGCAATTAACAAATTTCTCCTTTCGAAAAACGTTCATCTTTGTAATGTCATCGTGTCCCTCTTTTTTTCCCAGATAAGTACATTTTTTATAAGGTAAGTTATACGTGAAAATATTGTCCGTAAAAACTTATTCGTTAAAAAAGACCATAAATAATTTGAAATATTTCTTTCAACAAAAATTATTAGGTGAATATTGAGGATTTTTTTATTTTCACCCTTATATGGGTGATTTTCAAAAAGTTGACCATATTTGACCACAAAATTTTCGAAAAAAATAATTATTCCATGCCGCCTAAAATATGTTTTTTTTTTAAAGACGACTGACCCAAGAGAATATTGAAAAAACGAAATAGAGATATCGAGGAATATATTTGTAATAGGTATGAATACATAAACAATGTATCCTACGATGTTGACATCTTCAATCAATCATTAAATGATTTTGTTACGACAATTAAACGTTTTTCAATGCCATAAAGCTATTTCTTGTATTATCTTTTGTTTAAGTATTCTTAAGGAAGTAATAAGTATACAATTATCTATGTTATTAAACTCGAACTTATACTCACTACTCATACTTACTACTATATAATAATTATAAATTTTCTAGTTTAAGTTTTCTTTGTAAAATATAGAATATTAAGTATACTCTGTACTATAAGTATGTATCAAGGCGTTAGCCGTTAATAAACTAAATTAAATTAAATTAAATTCTATAAAAAAATAACTCCTATACCTATATTCTGCGTAATAAGCGTGGAGTCTTACTTGAGTTCTAAATATTTTTAAGTAATGTGAAAACATAGGAAGTTGATGTACAACTTTAGGAATGGAAATCATTTTTGGGGAGTTTGAGAGGAAAAAATGAAGTCGAACGTCTCTAATCTCAAAAGTCTATAAGTTCGCAATGTATGACATTCGACCTTGACAAAATAAATATTTGAAGAATTTTTTTAAATTATCCCAAAAGCAGATAAAAATTATTAAACATATGGAAAACATCTGTAATTGTGCGATTTACTTGATATTGACTTCACAGCTTCAAGATATCCTCTCTTTTAATAAAATTTTGAATTAATAGTTCGATAAATATGACATTTTGTAAAACGTATTGTGCAAAAATAGTGATTATTA
>JBAGKK010481840.1:0-16913 GCA_037177015.1 Euceroptres primus
TGGTCTTATAATAGTCACGTCGCCGATAGACGCCGCCGAATATTGTGAACGGCGTCACGCCGGCGCGCTGAATGAATATCGGCGGCATTTAATCAGATAGGAAAAATCGGCGGCGGCGTCGGCGTGGCGCAGCGGCGCAGACCTCTAGACTATTTACTTATAAATATTACTTATAAATAAGTCGATTTTTTCAAGTGGATTTCACAGATCCAATGCGATCTTCCATGTGACTCTAGGGACGCGACCATCCGAGTGTTAAAAAATCTTAAATTCCGAAACTGACCTATCTGAGAAAAGAAGTTTCAGGCTACCAAATAAAAACCAGGAAGTATCAAAGTCATTTTTAGATAACGGTCCCCGGTAAATGCAAGAAGAGTATAAAAATATTCGTAAAAATTAATTTTTTTTGGAACTGAAAAAAGCTTTTGTATATTTCGTTGCTTTTTTATGAAGAAATCCACGCTTAGTATACAATAAACTTTATTTGCCACTTTCTTTTCATTTTCTTAGCACAATGGCACATATCTCCTACATTTTCCCTTTACTACTGAAACCTCTAACAAAGAATTTCTTTCTCTCCCTCATTTGTCTCTTTCTGAGTCTCGTTACTCTCACTATTTGCTGACGTTCCAGCACGAAAAACAAAATAAATGTGTAAGGTACCTCTTGCATGAAGAGTTAGAACTGCCTGATGGATGACAGCCAAATAAATGCAAGTGGGAATTATTTCTTATATCACTCAGTATTTTCTTTAAACAAAACTATTAGTCTTGCTTCATATATTTTTTTACTTTTCTTTTCATATTATATGGGATTCTTTACTCTTTAATTCAATTAATTACATTCAAATTAATTTTCCATTCGAGCTATTCACATTCCTAATTAAAGCCTGAAAATACATACGAATATGTAAACTCGACACTTTTGACCTAATTTGCGAAAATTTAGGTGATTTAAGTAAAAGTACAAACCAATTTTCTTTTGAATTTAAAAATTGTTTTTTTATAAATCAAGAATCTTACTAAAATTGATCAACTGATTATTGAAAAGAGAAATTTAATTCCATTTCGATAACGAGGAGAAATATTTGACATTGATTGGAAAGCATCAAAGCTTGGAGATTAAATTTCATGGAAGTAGATCAATAATGATTTGTGTATACCTGATCATATTATACTCGTTAATAAGATCCAATTTATGTTGAAAGTACACTTTACTTTATATATTTATACTAAGCATATTGAATGAAATTTTGATTATTTATTGCAAGTTTTTGGTGAGCAAATTAATTCGATGCCTTTTTTCTTCGATTCTGAGAACTGTTTTAAGTAAAGTAAAAGTAAGTAAGTTAAGTAAGTAAAAAAAAAAATAAAAGTAAAATAAAATAAAAAATAAAACAAATAAAACAGAAGTGAACAAGATGTCTTATAAAAAACAGCATACACATTCAAAATAAAATTTCTCAAGGGCCTTATCAAGAAAAAAATGTTATCAAAATATCTATAGAATTATTATTTCTTTAAACTGTCTTTTGCCCCGTGAAAGCGGGCAATTAAAGCGAGCATTTAAAATGAGCACTCGTTAAAGCGACAACTAAAATTCGAAAAATGAATGCGGAAAAAATCTTTATCATTAAGTTAAAAGACTTTTAAAAGACACTTAAAAGAATATCTTAAACTTATAGGCTCAGAAGTTCTCCCTTAAATGTGCGATAAATTCACAATTGACCCTTCAGATTGGCATTTGTACTGGTCGCTTCAACATCGAATTAATTTACACATCGAATTAATTTACACATCTAATATTTACACATCTAATTCTTAGTAAAATCTATACATTAATGCGTAAGCTAGATGTCTTAATTCCTGAACATTTAAGGATGGGAGCTCCAATTTTGATAATATAACGAGGAGCTGGACAAAACGACTGCAGTGAATTCCTCTGATTTTCATCGATTGTCAATGAGTAGAAGGGAGGCAGAATAGAAAAACAATTGAAAAACAAGAGAGATAGACTGAGATTTCCAGAGATTTCCGAGCATGATTTCCGGAGTGAATATCCCCTCGATATAAAAAATTTCGCTGAAGTTTATGAACTGAAACTTTGAATCCCTCTTATAATTTGACTATTTTTCTTTAAAATGAGCATATAAAAAAGATAAATGGTTGAAAAATGCCTTAAAGACAAGGAGTTTAATAAACAATTCTGAATTTCCCAATTCCTGATCACCTAAATTTGAACCTAACAACCCTGTAACTTTCGCTTTGACACAATAAATAAGAAATGAACGGTCAAATCTATCTAAAAAAAATTAGTAGTATTGATTTTAACTAATTTTGGCTAAAACAGACTTTACAAAATACATGTGATCAGGAATTGGGACATCCACCTTAATATCTATTTATTAAATTTGAACATTTCTTTGAGTTAAAATTTATTATTGGTTCACCAATTAAACGAAATAGTTTAAGGATAATTTTCAATTTGAATAATACATCTAATAATGTCACTGAATTTATCAGACCAAAATAAATTGCGAGCACATGGATGTTAATCCTTGCGGTGCGGTGGAATAGCTTTCAGATAAATTAACTCTACCATCTACTACCTATTGACACGAATAATCAAAATTCTCTCAGCTTGGTGTATCATTTAGCTTTTCTACCTCATTTTATTTATGTTTATCTCTATTAGTTACTAACATTATCTCAAGATTTTGCTCTTATTTTGCAATTATCTTGTATGTTTGTATATTATTTTATTGATTGTCTTATGTAAAAAATGTTGTGTTCAAAATTTGGAGATCTTCATTTAAATTTAATCATTTAATTATGAGAAATGTAATTAGGAAATTAACTTTAATTTTTTGCCTTGATTTTTCTCTCTATACAAATTTTGCACTTGTGTATTTCACTCTAATGAACGGATCCAATATTGGAAAATAAGAACCACAGACAGTTCATGAGTAGAAAGTTTATCATCAAAGGCTTTGAGTCGGAAAATGAAAACACTATACATGTTTCTCCGATTCGAAGCTCGACTCTGAAAACAAACAGATCCATTTATTTTCTTTGAACGTGGTCCTGACATTCTCTAGGCGGCGTAACGAGACGCAAAGCGTAAATACGCTAGCAGTATCGATTACGGGTATTAAACTCAACGTAAATTGAAAATCTGTGTTGCCTGGAGCCTGGACAGTTAACAAATTCTAAAAGAAGTCAAATTGACTTTGCACAGAGCATTTGAATTCCATACACGGAAAAAGCTTCAAGCTATATTCCATATGGAAAATCTATTTATTTCAACATTCTATGCACAAATATTCAATCCTTTTTGCAATACGTGACTAATATTTACAAAGAATAAATATTGTGTTGAACCAGCAAACCTTGCTAGATTGAACAGATTGTTGACTCATTTAATGAAATTTCTCTCCTAATCAGCGAAAATTGAAAAAATCTGATTTTCCCAGGTCGAACTTTTAAAATAATGAAAAGAGTCATTTATTTTTTCTGCATGCCTTTTACAATCTTTATAGTATGCTATTCCGACGAGTTCGATTTTTTTACCATAGATTTCTAAATCGATTATTCAAGAATAGAATACCGTACTATAAATTTCAAGATATTTAATCACAATGCTACCTATAAAGCAATATACCCACTAGGGTGGCAGTTATTTCGGCGATGTCGGAATTTTTTCTATCCCCCCCCCCCTTTAAAACTTTCAAGGTAAATAAAAAAAAATTTTGTGCAAAATTTGAGGAATATTAGATAATATTAACCTGTGCCACCGAGCAGTTGAAAATTTAAATGGAAAATACATGTATTTTTCAGCCCATTTTACCTCAATATACATAACTTTTTTTCAAATGGACATAAATGTATCAAACTGGGCACAGTTTTTGTTCATGATACAATGTATAAAACATAATTTTTTCAGAAGTTTTCATCGACATTATCATATAGTGCGAGTCCTTCAAAGTCGACCTTTTCTGTTTCTTCACTGAAAGCCTCCATAATGCGCATTAAACTATTTTCCGACTACGCGTTCTTTAATTCCAGGTTGTGTTTATTGTTTTAAAAGATTCATAACTTCATGTTGGACCCATATATGTCCATATGAGTTGTGTAAATAGCCCAAATATAGACTACAAGTTGGGAAAAGTAATAAGACCATATAAAAACCGTATAAAATCACTGTGATAATACGGCTATTTTTTATTGTTTTATCTACTGTCCTATTCTGTTAAAACTCTCACTGTGCCAAGTTTTATACATTTATGTCCATTTGAAAAAAAATTATGAATATTGAGGTAAAATGGGCTGAAAAATACATATATTTTTCATTTCAATTTTCAACTGCTTGGTGGCATGGGTTACTATTATCCAATCAATGAATTTTAAAAATAGAGTAACCGAAACCATGGTGAGTTCAAGTCATCAGGCAATAAAACATAGATGTGCCAATTCACATACAATCATTACACTCATCGCTGGATTTCAGGCCGGGCTCGGGGGTAGTCGGTCCTCAATTCGATGCTATTAAAATCCAGTTTGAACAGGATTTAAAGCGACGAGCGAGTAGTCTTATGTCAACATTCAGGACCGCGTACATAGTCTCTGAACGTACAAAAGTAAATGCGCAGAGTCGCGATGTAAACAACTTCTGGCGACCCTGACTGCTCGAGCGATGGCGCCGCGAGACGCTCAAGGAGGAGACAGAATCGTGAACGATCTTGAAGCCGGCCCGAAATCCAGCGATGAGTGTAATTATCATTCTACTAATGTGTATGAAATGTATTGCATATAAATTCACAATTACTTACACAAACCTTATTTACCATTCTACTAATGTATAAAAAATGTCTTTATAAGAGAAATTGAAGAATTAGTTGCGAACTTTCCATTGCAATCATTCTACATGAAAAGAACTACAATGACTTTTACCCTGTCAACAGAAATCCTAATACTTAGAGGAAAATTGAAAACCAATTCTAAAAACAAAACGATACATTTACGGATTTATGAGAATTTTGCAAATGATGTACACCTGAAATAAGTAGTGCTCAATCTCTCGCCAGAAACTCTATTAGTATTAAACTGAAATTAAAACACTACAAGAGGAATAAATCTGAAAAACGATTCAAATGAAAGGGAAATTCTGAGTAAAAATTATGTGCCATAATCATGAAAAATTTTTTCCGCTGATTTGTTATATTACTTTTCGCAAAATATTTTCTTGGTCTTTGTATATTATAACCGGAATTAAATATTTATATCGATTGGAGACTGATTCTCAATTTCCAATTTAAAATTCATTAGTTAATATGATTTAGCAAAGAAAATATAACTGAATGATTAATTTATTAATTTTTAAGATTGTTAACAATAAAAAAGAACCAAGAAAAACCCAAGCTAATAAATGGTCTCCCACTCACTGGTAGGAATAAAAATTCCACCAGTGGTCACTATGTGATTTGTGTCACTATGCAAAAAATTACAACCCTCCTCCGTGTCGGTTCGGACCATTCATCCTGTGACATGATGGAGTTGGGAGGGATTCCAAAACATACTCACCGTCGCGGATTCCCACAATGCGCGGGGCGATGGCAGAGCCTCTTCTGGGACGGTCCACAGAGAGCCCTTCTCTTCTGCATCCTCTTTCTTGTCCTTTAGTCTAAAAAAGGAAAAAAGCACTATTAACATCTTTGTACAACAATAAAAAAGAATATAAAAAATATTATAAATAAAAATTTATAATAAATATTATAAATAAAAATTTATAATAAATATTATAAATAAAAATTTATAATAAATATTATAAATAAAAATAAATAATTTTTACACATTTTAATTTTTGAGATTAAATATTCAAGCTTGTATTAAAAGACGTTAACTGTTTTGCTTGCCTTTGAAGCTTTTGAATCTCTCTTGTAATTTATTTTACGTTATACCTATGAAAGAGAACTGATGAAAGCTTTTAAAACGATTAATCGTTCCTTCATTAAATCATTATTAAAACCTGTTTTTGTATCTCAGCGTTTGTTAAGTTTTAAGCTTCCCATTTTATTACCTTCTGCAATATTACAGTTTATAATATTTCTCAGTATAATAAAACTTAAAATTGTTGTACGAAATATTAGCCTTCATACTGAATGAAATAAATTAAATAAATAAAGTTATTGCACACCGATAGTTAATTACCACATCTAGAGAGACTTTTTTTTAATAGCAGGAAAATTTTAAAACCCAATGTTTACGTTAATAAGGTCCGATATAGACATGCAGAATTTTTTTCATCATAAGCGTTTTATGCACCACACTGAAAAAAATATGATGTGGTTTTTTCGCATCGATAAAAACAAAACTTTCTTCACCATGGAAATGTTTTTTTTACACTTTTTTCAAATTAGGTTAAATAAAGTGTCGATTTTTCCAATTCATCCAGTGCTGATTTTTAAATTAAATTTTTCCAATTCCATCCAGTGCTGATTGTTAAATTAAAGAAGGAATTTTTTATCCAGAATTTAAAAAATTTCAAATACTCACACGACTTTTCCATCATTCTAAAAGCAATACTGCACTCCAAATCCATCCCGATGGCTGACTATAACATTCCGTTATCACAGGATCATCAAATATACAGAAACATGAATATGTGGTCCCCGTAAAAATAGACTGATTTTTTTAACACCTTTACTCTTCCAATTCCCGAATTTGTTCACTAACAAAGTTTTATTAAATATTTTACAGATAGCAAATTTTAATACCTGAGATTTAAAATATTTCTCATATCAAGAAGGCTTTTAACGTAGAAGAATTTTCTGCTTTAGATTTGAAAACATTTAAAATGCAAAGCATGAATGAATTTGGCAATGATGGCAATAATTATAGCATTCATATATTCCAAAATTAATTGGGAATCTAAAGAGTTTTCCGGTTACTAACGTTCAGAAAAATTACAAATCTATATACTATACAGATGAATTAGAAAACAATACTGTTTTTTTAGATCAAGATATTCAATCAATTAATCTCAAAATATTTTTGAAAAAAATACCCTTTATAAAGTTCGATTAATAAAATCGAACTATAGTATAAGTCCCTGAAGAGGAAAATTCGAAATATTCAAATCAGACAAAAATATCAATCTTTAAGTCTCTCGTGACGAGAATCGAAAAACAAATATAAAGTCATGTAGTCGACTTTACCCGGGAGGTTGAGTGAATCTAAACTGTCGCTCCACGCACATGACTTGCACCCCCTCTGGGAATAAAAACTCGACGCAACTCGGTCGTACACCAATTAATTTCTTTCGTCGAATCGAGCGATACGCTACAGGGAAAAGAGGTGCCTGGGGGTGGTGAATGAAGCAGAGGTGAAAGATGAAAAAGTCGGTGGAAAGTTGAATCAAATCGTCATCATTTCCGCTTGCCCGGATAGCTTGCGCAGCTGTTCATTTCACGTAACAATGATTTCAAAATACGCGCCAACGAACAACCACTGACCCATTCATAATTTCAAGCCAAATTCTCTATTACCTCGACTATGTACGATCAAGTTAATACCGCTCAAAGTCCAGATTTCAATGAACAAAGAAGAACCAAGAAGGCACCAGTTTAGGATATTACTTCTCTAGGAAGAAATTTAGTGTGAAAATAAGGATACAGTAATTCTTCGCTTTATGAGCTTAATGGCTCTGAAACGAGAAAGAAAGTACCTTTTTCAGTATTTTTTCTTCAGATGAAGTGAAGAATTAGATCTTCATAATTCAATTCGTGACCCCAGAACTATAGAGTTCTATCTCACTGTTTTGAACAAAAAGTTAATCGCTTGATCATGTATACTTGTATCCCAACTCATATTTCATCACGTATACTTATATCCCAACTCATATTTTATCAGTGAATTTTGAATTTAACATTTTGAGAACGCATTTTAAATCTAGCAACGTTGTAACAATTTTAATCTATTTTTCATATATAACAAAATTGAAGAGGAAACCAATATCACACTCCTCTTAAAAAGCCCCCAGATCCTACCTTCGTGCAATTTGTTACACTTTATAGATATAAAGTTCTATCTTAAAATTCAGTAATTTATTACGTAGAAGTTTTAGTGTTCCGAGAATTATATTTTTATCATTGTTCTAATTATATTTTTGCCGGAAACAGATAATAAAGTTGTTTCTCATTATTAGTGAACGCCTTCATGTACAAACTACCCAATTTTCTTGTAAAGTTTGCAAAATCCGAGATTTGCCTTTCTTGTAAAGTTTGCAAAATCCGAGATAGAACCCTATGGCTATAGGGTCATGAGATTTCGGTATTTTATATTTTCTGAGAGTGCTTTCATTTCAATAGGTATAGAGATTAAAATTTATTTCATTGAAATATATTTTCACCTTTTCTACCTAAATATAATCCGCTTTTATTTAATTCGGCCATCTATTTTCAATTCTGTATAATTTTCACAAATATTTTACGGATTTTGTTAAACTATTATTGATGTTTAGATTAAGGCCTCACAATTAGTCTTTGATGCGGAACTTTTTGAAGTAATTATGGATTGTAGAGAAATTAAAAAGAGAACTTTAGGTTTAAAAAATAATAAGGAGAAACCTAAAAAATACGACTTCTTCCAGACTAATAGTTCATTCCATGAATTTAGAAAATTATCGATAACGTTTCGAAAACCAGCTGGTTTTCCTCATCAGATCTGTACATAACACAAGTTATAATTATAATATTAGAATATACTATATTAAAATCGAAACTAAGAAAAAGAATTTATAAAAGTATATGTTATAAAAAAGTTTTCGTGTAACCAAATTTGATCTATATTATCAAACGTAGAGAATCGAGATGAACATGTTGTTTTTAAAAAATTAAATTCCTTAGTTAGCATTGGTGAGTGAATTCCATAAACTTAGAAAAAATCATGTAAAGTCTTGTAAAAAATTGAGTGTGATACTGGAAAATATTAATATTTAAATAAAGAGAACTTTATTTAAATATTAATATTTAAATAAAGAGAACTTTATTTATCTATAACAAATCAATTTTACAAAGTTAAAAAGTATAATTAAACTTCTACTTATAGATGTTTGTCAGAATAGAGTCTTTAAAGACTGAAAAGTTTCAAACTAAAGTTCTTTGGCTTCTTTGACCTCAGCATTAAAAAAGTTTCCCCCACTGAAATTGAGATGCACGCCCTGTCTTGAATATTTATTTTCTTTACAAACTTTTCGAAATTTTTATTCAATTTTTACTGCTAAGAGAAAAGAACAGAATACCTCGCATAGTTCATTACCTTTAATTTTACTCTCAAGACTCTGATAAGAACAATTCCAAAATTAAAAGAAGAACGAGTTTAAAAATTGGAACAACGGACTTATAAGCGTTGTTTTCTGAGGAAAATATATTTATAAAACAAAATTTTCAATTTAAATTATATTTACCAACGCAGATGCTCCGGAAACCCGTTTAGAAGGAGTTCCATTTGGTCAACTGGAAGAGGGTCGAGACCAACTGGAAATCAGGTGTTTGGCTGACGCCAATCCTCCAGCTTCGATACTTTGGAAGCGTACGAAAGGGCAAACTTTGCCGGAAGTTGCTGGCATTGGTGAAGCTCTTTCCTTTTCTCCAATCTACAGAGATCACGCTGCTGTTTACATTTGTGAAGCTTCCAATACGGAAGGAGAAAGCAGTCCAGTCTCAGTTCAAATATCTGTGAATTGTAAGTAAAAAAATATTAATCAATTTAAGTTTTTGTATGCGTTTTCTTATCTGAAAATAAAGAAAGAAAATCACAACTCTGCATAATTCCTATTGTATATTTTTATGTTCTAAAAATTAATTGGTGCCTAGAGTTAATTAATCCAAAAAATGTTGAATTCAAAAAATATTTAACTGCCAAATAATAAACTATTCTAGTAAATGGTAAATATTAAAATCGAGTAAATATTAAAAAGCATTTCTCAATTAGCGACATTGTCAAATTCTTGCATCGATATGTTATTTATGGATGTTTCATTCTCTACGAATTCCAGAACTTTAATTTACTTTTGGAAATCAAATGGAGGACTATTTAATCAAATCATTTGGTTTTAACATCACTGACAGATTGCACATGTTTTGGAATTAGAAATTTCCGGCTGACCAAAGGGCTTTCGATCAATAGTAGAACTTTTGATTAATTGTCAACACTGTTCCCTGTAATTAAGTAAAGTGCTTCCCATGATTTAAACCAGGGATAAGCAATCTTTTTCATTTCCATGCAGATCCACCAAGGATCAGTTCGGTTGGGCCTGATCGACGGAAGACAGCTTTGCTTTATTCAGCTGCTTCTTTTGAATGTCATGCAGACGCTATGCCACCTGCTGAATACAGGTAAAATAATATTCTCAGCCAAGTACGACAAATATTCAACTGATAAAACTTCTCAGTCCCGAAATTTTCAAATGAGATAGCTTCGAATTAAAAATCTTCTAAATTTTAAGCTGCTCAAAATTTGAATCATCTAAATGAATCGATTTCTAAATTCTAATCGATTCCTCTATCTTTCCAGGTGGGCACAAATTTTTTCCGATGGTCGTCTGCCTCTCGAACGTGGAACAGGTCAACGTTTGGTTTTAACGAACGTGACCTACGATCAACAGGGTCAATACATCTGTTTGGCCGCCAATAAAATCAATGGAAATATCAGAGAAGTGCAAAGTGACCCTGTTTCTCTACAAGTCGTGGGGGCTCCGAAGGTAAAACTTTTCAAAATCTGCCCAGTAGTTCATTTTCCAAACTGGAATTTTAATCCCAGAATTTAAAGCAATCATTAATCAACAAAGACTCAAATATAACTGTATAATTAAGGCCAGTTGTTATTCCAAGGGAATTTCAAATTAGAACTCTTTTGTATATTATGTAGCGAGTTGCGTAGCGACTAGTTCAAATTAGTTAAGGACGTAAAGCAACCTGAAACTCTGGCGCTGACATTGAATCGGTAAATCAGTTTAATGTAATATTAGTTTCGTGTTTGCAGGTGATGAAACCAGCGAGTACGGAGAAGTTCCTTGTGTCGACGACGGAGGGTAGCCCAGCTCGTTTGGAAATCACACTTTGTTCTAATCCCAGGCCACGTCTGGTCGCCTGGGAATGGGGGAGCACCAGACTCCACGCTGGTTAGACCTCAATCCAGTATTCCAGTTTGGTTTAAAATTTTCATTTCGTACGTTTTAAGTCCATTGGCCTTTCCTTTACTTACATTATTTTCTCTCCTTTTGATGTTTTTTAATTATCAAAATTTATTTTGGTGCTTTGAGAAAGAAAGAAGGGAGCAGTCACTGAGGGAATATTTAAACAATAATGTTGTGTAATAAGATTCAATTTAAGAAAGAACGATTGACTCTTAAATTCTCCTGCCTCGAATTTTCTCCATTCTTGCACTAAATATTGAAAGAACATTTCAATAACAAGACGAGGACTTTGCTCTACTTACTATTCCAACTTTGCACAGAAGGCAGAAAGAATATTTAAAGTTTGAAAACTTTTAAAGATCACAAACCATTCAGAGCATTCAAGAAGGTGAATCCAATTTGCAAAGTAGAGGAAATTTTTTATATCCGAGAATCTAGAATAGAAAGACACCATCCAATCGTCACTAAATTGATATATTCTCAAAAATAGTTGGATGAAGGGAATTGAGTCTCAGAATAAAATTTATTGCGGGTCTAGAAGATTGTCAACAGATCTAATTTGAAATTTGCAGGTGAAGTTTTGGAACCACGTCATCGAGCTTTCGATCTGAAACCACTGCCTTCGGACGATTGTTACTTGGCGATATTAGAATTGATAACTACCATTAGAGAAGATCAAAGATTGTACCACGTTATTGTGGAAAACGATCGTGGAAGTGATCGTCGGGTTTTGATGCTCAGAGTTGACGAACCTGGCCAGGTGAATTTTTGTAAAATTTATATCATTCTGAATAAATTTAATTCCAGATCTCTAAACTAAATGTTCTTTCCTTAGATTCCCCTTGTTATTGGGGCTGTGGCGGGATTCACCGTGCTCTCGATACTGATAATGGGTTTCGTTTGTTTTCTACGTTCTGATAGATGCTGTGTCCCCAGAAATACAGTTCCAGCTATGCAACAAGTTCATTGGTAAATAACTGGTTACAAAACTTTATTAATTAATTTACAAAATACAAAACTTTATTAATTATGTCTTTATGTTAATCAATAATGTTTGTTTTAATTATTTTATTCAGTACGAAAGCCTCAAACACAATGATCGAAGATCCACGATTGACTGTGGAAACAATGGAACGAGCTACTCAACAATTTGTCCCTGAGAAGAGGCAAAATCACGTCTTAAAACCTGTTCCATCTCAATACCATCAGGATATTTATCAACATGATCCTCATCATCAGCAACCCCATTATCAAAGGCATCATCATCACAGTCAATCCCACGGACCACAATATGCTATCCAGGTCAGATAAAGTCATTTCGCAGCTTTCAAAACAAAAGTAGATATTTGTTATCGCCAATGACGGACTGAAGCCCCCAAAAATGGCTTTTGTTCTTCATATTGCGACTTTATTTCCCATGCACGATGAATGTCAAGGGTTCTTTCCAATTTGCTCCTCATATTTTTTTTCATAAAATGTTTAAGTTTTCAACTTCTTGAGAATTGAAAATGAGGAAGTATAGTATACAAATTGAACCGAGTACATTAGCAATTTATTTGAAACAAAATCTTGAAAACTGATTAGATATCTTTTTTTTTAAATAATAAAGATTTAGGAAACTTGATAAAAAAATTTGTACACATTGACTTATATCAACCCTTGAGCCTAACTATTTTTGGTCTAATGTAGAAAATGGGCCCTTACTTTTGCACAGTGAATGCGACAAGTAGACCAATCAAACATGCATTTTGGCATCCATTAGAAGCACAATAAAAAGCATTTTGCCCTCAGAAAAAAGTTATTATCCCTATACAGATCATCCGAACACATTTCATGAACATTTTCCATTTTCGCCTCGACTCTTGCAGAAACGTCGTTGAACCTTTATTCCTTTTTGAGTCAAGAAAAGGCACTCTTTTCTTTGCAGCCTCGCATACCACGGGATACCAGAGTAAAAGATTGACTTATAAATACTTTGCAACCTGTAAGACACTCTCCAACGTCTGCATTTCAAGACTCGACAGCTACGTGCATGCTATAAAGTCAAACGGTTGCAGAGAAAACATTAAGATGGACATTGAGAAGACGTGAACGAACCTTCCGAAATACAGTTTATCGCAAGTTATCCATGTCTAAATTTCATTCAACATTTGTATGTGTCAGTATGACTTTCCTTCATGAATTTTTAAAATTTAATTGTAATTTTTTTTCTTCAGAAAAGTATTATTGACACCGCTAGAAAAAAAGTGTTGAAATCTGCAAGAGATTGTGATCGTTTTTCTCCATTTATATCATCACAAGAGTTTGGATTATTTCATTACATTTCTCGATAGTGATGTAGATAAAAGAAAAAGTTTCAAGATTTAAATTTAAATAGAAAATTTAAAAAAACTAAAACATTAAGATTTAAAAAGTTTCGAAGATGTCGATATTTTCTTTGCATCGAGATAAAAAGAATTTGGTGAAAAAATCCTATTACTAATAGTGAATCTTCACCGCTATAAACTATTGCATAAAAAGTTGCACAGCAGCAGAAACGTAAGCTTAGTAGGCTTTTAAAATATAATACACGAATTTTGTAAAAATGCTCTTTCTGAGAACTACCCTAAGTCAGAACGTTTGTCGGTTTGTAAAATATTTGTAGCTTGATCTTTAATTATAAGGTACTTTCGTGTAGAAGTGAATGCCTAAAATTACGCTTCTGCATAGTTAATTAATTGTAGTACGATTTTCGAGCTGTACATACTTGATATTCTGTTACGTTTGCACTATCGTTAAAAGCACACGGTACCTTCCTCACACCCTCATAGTTGTCTACATTATACTCCAAGATCTCTCAAAGACATCTGAAAAAAAAGGATATTCAAATATGAATATTTCTTCTTGCCGCCTTCTTAGTCAAATTTCCTAATTGGAATTTTATAAAAGCTTTCTGATTGCTTTTGTTCATAAGAAATTTGAAGATAACTTTGGGACATCCTGACTAGTGGGAAAATTATACAGGCCCACAAAAAAAAAACGTTGCCTGTACTTTTGACCAGAACAACTTTTCTTACGTATTTTTCGACGATGAATCCGAATCTGCAATTAAAACATAGCCTTCCCCGTCATTTTTTGAGAGATATGCAAAACAAACCATTTTTTACGGTTTTTACATGGTTTCTTGGAGTTAAAAAAAACTAAGAATGATACGATTAATTTGACCTCAGAATAGAATCCTACGGATCAAAATACATCGAAAACCATGGTTTGAATATTTTTTTTCAGGAAATTTTTTACCTTAATACAGCTTTGAAAAGTCTAATAGACCATAAAAAGCCAAAACTCATTGTAAACTTAATTAAACAAGATTAAAATTTACTTCTTCAACTTAGAAAGAGTTTATAGGAACTGAAAATACTACCCCGAGGGTTTTCGAGGTCGCTGATCACGAATCCGAGGTCTGATTTGCAATTTAGTGCTCCCAGGGGGTGTTAGGGGGCAGCAAATAGGGTAAAGAGTGACCGAAAAATAGGCTATTTTTAAGCCTATTTTTTGGACCTCGCTAGCGACCTGGGGAAAAAAAATAAACATATGTTACAGGTATCAAATTACTCGTCATTGAAAACCAAAGTGAGCATCGCTGTTCGTTTTTTGAAAATTTCAAAAAATTACTCCTATTTAGGGGTTGAGAAGACCCCAAAAAAATTAACAAATAGAAAATACCACTAATTATAAAATCATTTTTCATTGTATTTTTTCTATAAAATAAACCTTACAAAATTAAAACCAAGTACTTATCACCCCTATTATTCACAAGTTTCAAATTAGACCTAGAGGTGGTTTCAAAAAGAATTTCCAGAAAAATGTCAAACATGACAATTTTCAAAGTATCAAAGTCGCGAAAAAATTTTTAATTGCATTTCTGACTATTAGGATCACATCTGACAATCTTCCTAAGGCACCTCTATTATCCTCAAGTTTTCAAAATGGATCTTGGGGTGGTTTCAAAAAGAATTTCCAGATATATGTCGAAAATGACAATTTTCAAAGAATCAAAGTCCCCAAAAAATTTTTATCTGCATTTCTGACTATTGGGATCATATCCTACAACCCTCCTGAGGCTCCCCTATTATCCAAAAGTTTTGAAATTAAACCTAGGGGTGGTTTCAAACAGAATTTCCAGAAAAATGACAATTTTCAAAGTATCAAATTCCCAAAAAATTTTATCTGCATTTCTGACTATTGGGATCACATCCGACAACCTTCCCGAAGCACCCCTATTATTCACAAGTTTTCAAATTAGACCTAGAGGTGGTTTCAAAGAAATTTCCAGATAAATGTCAAAAATGACATTTATCTCGGGACTTTAATACATTGAAAATTGTCATTTGTGACATTTGTCTGGACATTCTTTTTGTAACCAGTTCTAGGTCCATTTTGAAAACTTGAGGATAATAGGGGTGCTTCAGGAAGGTTGCTGGATATAATCCCAATTGTCAGAAATGCAGATAAAAATTTTTTGGGAATTTAATACTTTAAAAATTGTCATTTTTGACATTTTTCTGGAAATTCTTTTTGAAACCATCTCTAGCTCCATTTTGAAAACTTGAGGATAATAGGGGTACCTCAGGAAGGTTGCTGGATGTGATCTGAATAATCAGAAGTGAAATTAGAAATTTTTTGGGGACTTTGATACTTTGAAAATTGTCATTTTTGAGATTTTTCTGGAAATTTTTTTTGAAACCACCCCTAGGTTTAATTTCAAAACTTGTGGATAATAGAGAATCTTTAGAAGAGTTGTCGGATATGATCCCAACAGTCATAAATGCAGATAAAAATTTTTTGGGAATTTGATACTTTAAAAATAGTCATTTTTGACATTTATCTGAACATTCTTTTTGTAACCACCTCTAGGTCCATTTTGAAAACTTGAGGATAATAGGGGTGCCTCAGGAAGGATGCTGGATGTAATCCCAATTGTCAGAAATGCAGATAAAACTTTTTGAGAATTTGATACTTTGAAAATTGTCATTTTTGATATTTTTCTGGAAATTCTTTTTGAAACCACCCCTAGGTCCATTTTGAAAACTTGAGGATAATAGGGGTGCCTCAGGAAGGTCGCTGGATGTGATCTGAGTAGTCAGAAGTAAAATTAGAAATTTTTTAGGGACTTTGATACTTTCAAAATTGTCATTTTTGACATTTTTCTGGACATTTTTTTTGAAACCACCTCTAGGTCTAATTTGAAAACTTTTCTGAAAATTCCTTTTGAAACCACCGCTAGGTCCATTTGGAAAACTTAAGGATAATAGGGGTGCTTCAGGAGGGTTGTCGGATGTGATCCAAATAGTCATAAATGAAATAAAAAATTTTTTGGGGACTTTGATACTTTGAAAATGGACATTTTTGACATTTATCTGGAAATCCTTTGAAACCACCCCTAGGTCCATTTGGAAAACTTGAGGATATTAGGAATGCTTCAGGAAGGTTGCCGGATGTGCTCCCAATAGTCAGAAATGAAATAAAAAATTTTTGGATACTTTGATACTTTCAAAATTGTCATTTTTGACATTTATCTCAAAATTCTTTTTGAAACCACTTCTAGGTCTAATTTGAAAACTTTTGAATAATAGGAGTGATAAATACGTGATTTTACTTTTATAAGGTTTATTTTATAGAAAAAATACAATGAAAAATAATTTTATAATTAGTGGTATTTTCTATTTTTTAATTTTTTT
>JBAGKK010481851.1:0-16912 GCA_037177015.1 Euceroptres primus
TCGAGCGATGGCGCCGTCGCGGGACGCTCAGGGGCGGGGGACAGAATCAATGAAGCGTGAACGACCATGAAGGTGGTGCTCGATGCAGGGGCTTTCGATTCAGCGACGAGTGTAATAATTTTCTAGAAAATCATTATTACTGTGATAAAGCTTATTTATATACCTTTCTAAACCACTAAACATGAAGTTAATCTGTTTTACTCTCTAAATCTGAATCAATCAAAATTTTCACTGATTTCATTCAGTGACCCATTTCTAGTGAAATGATTTCAGTGAATTTTGATTGAATTTCAGTCAATTTCACTGCAATTCAGTCAATTTCACTGAAATTCAGTCAAAATTCACTGATGAATTAGCTAGAAATGTAGAAATGGGTCACTGAATGAAATCAGTTAATATTTTGACTGATTCAGATTTAGAGAGTAGATTACGAAGAATAATATGCGTTTGAAAAATGCTCTACGCATGAAAATGGTGAAACTACCATGACCGATATCTCGATAACCATGCATTATGGCGGTCAATGGTTTCGCCTCAAAAGTTCATTCATATGGAGCGACAAAGTAGCAAAGTTTCAAGAGGATCGATCAAAAGTTGAAAATTCAAGGTGCGCTGATTTGGGAAAGAATGCATCAAACTGTGAATAAATTTAAAACCATTTAACTAAAATAAAGATGAAGATGTCTTGGTCAATTTCAAGGACGTGAAACCTTAAATATCCTTGAAATATACCTGTGACCCTGTACGATTATTGTGTACAGGTACACGTCGCATATTATGGTGCATTATTCACGCATCGCAATCGAGGCTGTTACTGATCTACTGTGATAATTGCTGTGGGAATCAATAAATTGCAGCATGAAATAACACTCAATTGGTACATATTTGCGTTTCCATTTTTTCCTCCAGCAATCTAGTTGATTTTACTATGACTGTTCATGACAGACTTATGCGTTTCATTGTAGTCTGATTCAAACCAAAAACACAATTAATCATTCATTTGAAAAATAAAATATGCAATTAATAGTTTATTAAATATTAATTAATAATGATTTAAACTAGTAAGTTATTTGATGAAGAACAATAGAAAAATAATATAAATACAAATTGAGTGGAAATTGTCAATTTGTTCTAAGGAACTGCAACTGTAAGATAATGGTTTAAATTCCATCACATTACTGACGTGTGAACAGATCTACGACGCCGTTTCATGATTGCAATTTTGTTTCAGGCAGTAATCAATCGTTTATGTATCTGAGGAACGTTATTGGAATGATTTTAATATTTTAGTATGTCTTTTATCTCCGTGTATAATTGCCTATTACTGTGGCTAAAAACCCAAACGAACCTTAAATTGATTTTGAGGAGAAATTAATTTGATCTCTGGTGGTATCGAATTTGATTTGTGTGTTCTGCAATCGCATGTTAATTAAATATTATAGTTTAATTTTAGTAATCATTAAGGTAGTTCCAAAACAAATTTTTCTTTTTTTGAAGTCCCACCCCTTCAATTGTGTAAATAACACGAACACCAAAGAAAAATAGTTATCTGCAAAAAATTTCTATAAGTCTGTACCTATAAAAATAATTATTTTCCTGTGAATTGTACGAACAATTGCAAGATTAAACTGAATCATTAATCTTATATCAGGAGAATTAAAACAATTAAAAAGCCCGTCTCTTTGATAAGAATACTTTTTTAATACTATGGCAATTTGTTTCGTACACAAAACTCACAAACGAATACAAATTGCAAATATGTATATCACGAAGTATAGACAGAAGATAAAAATGACTTATTTTAAACGATCCTCTGTGATATTTACTTTTTTATAAAGGAATCTTGTGAAAAAATGTGAGCAGATAATAATCAATAAATGCACACTTGAATGTGAGCAGTTAATAATCAATAAATTCACACTTTAATTTCAACTTTTCGTTTGGAAGTTGAAACAATAAAAAAATAACACTTTCAAATTCCCCTTTATCAAATTATTTTTCTTATGCGTACCTATTATCAATTAATTTTTAAAATTATATTTTATGTATCAGATGAAAATTCTTTAAAGCAATTATTATATTACACAAATATTTAATTTCCCTATCTTTTTCTTAAAAGAAAAAACAAGTGAATTTGAAATCAGTGGAAGCGTAGGTGGAATTTTACCAAGTTACTAAAACAATTCTTGACTAACTCGTTGCCGATAAAGAAGACAGCAGATGTTAACAATCTCAACAAGAGTGTATGTATTATAATCTAACACTTTTGATTATCGATCATTAACTGTTTACCTCTTTGAATTTTGTTTGTTCCTCTTCTATTCGTTGACTTTGTCCATTTGGCAACAAGGGGAATCGTTTCTCCCTTCATCTCTCTTCTATCTCGCAATATTTTCAATTTATGAGCTCAGGTTTTTCCGCAATTAGAGTTTTATCTTAAAAAGTGACAACAACGCGAGACACTAAGGAACACTTATTCACGGCGGTAGTATCACCAATAATATGTCACGAGCGTTTACTCCAAACGGTTATCACTTGAAAATGAAGATTATATTACTTTGTTCTAAAAATTTCTAATAATAATCAGTTAAATTGAAATTGAGAAAAAAGATGAGTCTCATCTGGTTATTCAAACATTCAAAGTAATAACTAGAGAAAGATCACTTTTACAGTACAGTATGTGATAAAAGGGATGTTTCTCTATTGAACTTATGTGCCATTAGTGGACACCCTGGATATACACGCCGAGAAACTTGATAGTAGACTTGTACGATGAAGCTTGTTGGGCGTAGCGATATCTCGCCTGAGTTCTTGACCCTTATCTTTCGCAATGATATAAATATACTTCAATAGAGATGGACACTTGGAAAGTTATTCGTCTTTGAACCGTCTAAATAAAGCATTTTCTACAATCTAGATTTCTTTTGATAGCTGGTTCGTTTATAATTTCTCTCTTCTGTAATATATTCTCAATTAAGAAAAGCAAAAGATACGTTATCATTTATTTATTGTTTTCAATCAAAAATATCAGTATCTTCATTTTAATTGAAATTGAGTATTTGCATTTGGATCAGTTGCATAAATAAAATACTCATTTTCTTTCGTAGACAGATTTGAAAACAATAAATTGCATTTTTCATTGCCAGGTTTATACCTCATAAACCAAATTATACGTGAAAAGCATGAGGGAAGTTTTTTCACTGCTTGGCATCGTAAAGATAACAATTTCTGCATTTCTGTGTACAAGCGCAATATGTTACAAAAGTAGAACATAAAAGATAAATAATCAAATTTATCGAGAAATTACCTCAATAAAAGTGTAAAAAGTCACGCAACTCTTCAAAGTTTCCAGACAAAAGTCATTGTCATCTCCGTCAAGATTTACACTCTTCATTTATTTGTCTTGCGCTCGTAATCTAGTTTTCTCTTATCTCAATATCTCAGATTATAATTCCACTCCACTTAATTTACATATTTATATTACCAAAGAATATATTGTGCATAAGTGCAAGAATTTTTAATTTAAGAAATCAAAAATTTCTTGCATTAAAAATTAAAAGTAATATATTCGAGGTGACCCTCAAAAAATCAATGTTCTAAATTTTATTCTAAATAAAAATAGAAACAAGAAAACAGTAAAAAAATAACTTATTTAATTCTCAATTTAAAAAAAAAAGAATCTACCAAAATTCTACCTTTGTCACACAAACTTTAGGTGAGTTTGTAAATTATGTAACAAATCTCAATTACTTGTCAATTTTATTCAAATTTACATTAGCAACAAAGCTCCTCATAAATCAGTTTTAAAGGCATTGGATTCTTTCATTCAAATTCGCATTAGCATTGCTAATTCATTCATTCGATGTTACGTATATTCATAATTGGAACATATAATTATTATCGACAAAGCAACGTTTTTCGAATATTCGTCATTGTGGTGATCTCAAAGAAACGTTATATTCCGCTGTGCAATTGACATAAGAAATAATTAAAATTTACATACATCGTATCTGAAATCTTTGGAAACTGAAAGACCTCTAAAATTAACACAAGGTATTTTAAGCTCCAAAAATGGGAAATAGCGAAATTAAAAAGGAAGTAATAAACACCAATAACGAAGGAGATTTTAAATACAAATAAAGGTAAGCGCCTTAAAATTTAATTTGCGCTTGTGTTTGAGTCATAGAAAAGTTTCCGCTTTAAATTAGAATTATGAAAGTTGTGAAATAATCAATGTTAAAAAAATTTCAGATAGCACAATTTGAGTTATGAATCAATATTAATTCTAGACGAAGAGAAATTTATGATTAGAATAAAGCAATTTATTAAATATTGCGCATCATAAAGTTAAAAAAATTTGAGATATTAAAGAGATAACTAATTAAGAGTGTAAATTGTTAACTTCATCAACAAACTGGCTTTTTGAGATATATACTATCAATATATTTCTGATAAATTCCATGACGAAAAATATTATCAGTAAAGTGAGAGATGATTATCAACATGAGACAATAATAAACATAACTAATGATAGATAATCGAAAATTCAATTAATCGTAGTTAATAATGTAAATAATTCTATTCGCTTCTGGAGTGAAATAGAATGAAAATAAAAATGAAATGAAAGCAGTAAAGAAACATCAATTTTAGAGGTGTGCAGTTCGTCAGATGGAATTTTTAAAGCAAATTGGTATCTTTTTGACCTCGCCTAGAACATTGAATTTTTCGGAACTGAATTTAATTTAAGAAGAAATGTAAGCAACTTAAATCACTTCGAATGTAGGATTTATCGAAACTGAAATGATTTCGTTCTTTTCAAAATCCAATCCATCTGAAATAACGATCGAATTTCAAATTGATTTCATTTCAAAACCAACTGAATAATTTCGGTTTCAAGAAATTCTACGTTCGAAGAGAGCTTAGAAGTTTAAATTTCTTCTTGGAATTAAACTCAATTTTGAAAAAATCAATATCCTAAGCATGGCCAAAAATATATCAATTTGCATTGAAAATTCGATGTAACAAACTGCACATTTCTAATCAATTTCCAAATAAAATTTTAAAAACTTCTTTAATTTCTTTAATTTACTATCTGATTGATAAATATAATTTCAAGATTATACTGCCAAAATGTTGTTAGAATCTGGAACGTATATAAAACAATCTTATCTAAATCGACAGCTGTTGATTTGCTGTTGAGTGTATGAAATAATCTATCATTTAGGAACTGTGATTTATATTTTTCGCGATTCCGATAATTAATCAAAAGCGAGAAAATTCATCTGACTTTTCTATTATATCGAGCAACGAGAAACTTAATGTTAGAACAAGAATCAACATTCACAGTGCATAAGGTATCTAGAAAAAATAAAGTGTTTAGAGTTAATTAATTATTCTTCATTTTTAACGTTATGGTATAAAAAGCTACACTATAAAGGCATCTTTAACCTAAAAATTATAATTGCAATAAATGTTACCATAGATTAAGAGATTATTTACTTATCAAGTGTTCTTTCGACTTCTTCTTAATCCTTTGTAGATACTTGGGATTTGATTTGCTGACAGTTTTATGCGCTCCTTAACTTTACCAATCGAGAGATTTACATGCTGCATCTGAAACGCCATTCCTTTGTGTTAATTTCTTTGTATCATGGTTATCAAAAAAATAATTAAGAGCATAATTTCGAGAATTAATTTTGCGGATTCTTTTGTTTTTATTTTTTGGTGAAACAGGTTTTCATATTATGTGAAATAAATTGAAAACCCTTAAACACTAATTTTCAGTATCGATTAAAAATTTTCAGTATCGATTTAAAAACCATTATTTAGTATCGAAAAAAATTATTAACTATAATTCTTTATGATAAAATTAAATAATAAAATATTTGGAAAATATTCTAAGAAAAGGAAAAGAAGTGATACTTTTTAATTTGAAAATATATGTACATACCTACAAATTTTGAAATTAGAGTTTATATCAATTTAAATGTTGTTTCTTAAAGAAATTTAAAACTTAAGAATTCTGACAAGAATGGATAACAATTATTACAAGGCCTAAGGATAAATTTAACTTTCAATTGTATTTACCAATTCTTTTTTGATATTTTCCAGGAGTAAATGGTATAAATCATCTAAAGTCCACGACGTTTCTTCTTGTTTCTTCAACTTGACAAAAGCACAAGATGGTTGATGTTTCTCATGTTCGCTCCTGCAAATTTTAAATTCGTAAGATGTAGTCAATACAAGTTTTAAATGCCTTCAAGTAAAATTTAATTCTGATAAAAGACGTTGCAAGCTGTAAGTTCCCAGAAACCTTTCCAATTTCTTTATTGTAAAATTCTTTCATTAAAATTTGAAAATAAAATCTTGAAAACTCCTGAAGTTTTTGGAACTATTTACAAAATTCGTAAAATCTTTTGACACTCGTGAACTCTATTAAAATGGGGACCTTTTGAAATATTTATAAATACTATAATTTATATGTTATTCTTTAAAAATCCCTAATCTTTTGCGACTAAATTGAATTTCATTACAATACATACCAAGGATCATCGTCTGGATCCCATCCATCAAGTTGTTTGGAGCAAATAAAACATTCTACCAAGTCGGGTTCTTCTTTAGTTCCAACACAATAAAATCCTGCAGCTGCCATTCGTTCTGGATTACATTCATTATCGGCGGATTGAAAAGGCCAATTTTCGAAAGTTTCTAATCTGCCTCTTTTCCAAAATATAGGTTTGGCTTTGGCAAGGAGATCACTATGAAAAATATATTAATTTAAAACTCTAATTTATATTTATATTTATTGTAAGCGCAGTTACGCAAATGAAACAAAATTTATTTGTTTAAGAATTAGCCTAATTACTAACGCAGAAAACAATAAATAAAAATAACTTTCCTTCTAAAATCGAAACTTGGTTATCTTTCGGAGCGTAGCACATAACTAATCTTTTTCTATTATTACGAAAACAACTCATAACAAAAATTATATCCTTACTTTAGTAGGTCCATTGTTGATTATCTAATTCTTCTAAAATGCCACAGGAAACACACAATTCACTTCCAAATAATGTAAATAATGTTCGCACTCACTGCGGCATCACCGACGGGACCGT
This sequence comes from Euceroptres primus, assembly GCA_037177015.1. NCBI lineage: Eukaryota > Metazoa > Arthropoda > Insecta > Hymenoptera > Figitidae > Euceroptres > Euceroptres primus. The sequence continues at coordinate 7,116 of JBAGKK010481851.1, forward strand.
TACAAATGTCACAAATTTAAAAGCCTTTAGCTCTGCCTTTAGAGACGAAAGTGGCGGTACATCAATTAATGCAAAAAAAAAAGCGTCAAAGCCTTACAGTTCTTCATAAATATCATTAAATTCGATAAAGCAACTAAAAATGCATGTAATTAGTTTTATAGATAGAACTTATTCGATAAAATATCAACTTTATAAATGTCAATCTGTTGATCAAGACGATCAAATCAAGAGGATCACGAGCGTTTAAACTGAAAAGCAACATAACCTCACTTTTCTTGCGCATCAGGTCTATTCCTGAATCCCTGCATCGTTACCATGGCAACGTCTCCACCACTTTGTTTAGAAAGGACGCTAAATTCAGGAAATTTTTTATAACTTCGAAGAAAAAAAAATTGAAACGGTAAAGTTGTCAAATTGAAAGCTTATTTACAAAAATTAGTTTTTCCAGCGCTCTCAAAATGAGTGGATATATAAATACTGAAAATATGGATCTCCTGGATCTTGACCTCATCGGCATAATTTCATTCGATGGTTCGTATTTTTAAAGTGGTTTTAATAATTATATTCGTTTATTTTACAAAAGCATTATGTTAAACAATTAAATATTTTTAAGTGGCAAAGAGGTTGTATTTTACATTTATTTATTTTAAACACGCATTTTTTCATAATAAAGTACCTAGCAGTGGGAATTTAACAGTTTGTTTCACAATAAACTTTTTAAAATAATGCGAAATAACGATTATTCATTGCTTCTAAACTAATTTTTTACTTTTAGAATTTATACTTACCTATATTTCTCTATTTTCATAAAAATAAGTCTCTTACGATTATAATTTTGGATAATATAATAATAATGGAAAGAGTAAAAAAATAAATGATATTTGAAAGTTATTTCCTGCGTAGAAAATTTGTTTAAAAATGTTAGCTTAAAAATAACTAGGTAAGTTTTATTCGACATGAGAAATATTGAAAATTTATTAGAACAAATTTTATAAAAATGAAGGGATTACAAAAAACAGCTTGCATGTGCATCCGGATCAAGAGCATCTTTTATTTCCAATGGGAAATAAAGTTACTATCAAGAACATAGCTTTAGGTACTCAATCTTTTTTATCTGGACATACGAATTTAATATCAGCTCTATGTGTTTCCCCTTGTGGACAATTCGTAGCTTCAGGACAAATAAATCACTTGGGATTTAAGGTGAATTAATATAAATAAATATTCAACATTATTTATACTAGGCAAAGAAAAAATTAAAAATATTATATAACTGTATGATAATTTCTGAAATCTTTGCCGTATTATAGGCAATGGTTATTATATGGGACTACGAGGACAAAATAATGAAGAGTAGTCATGAAATTCATAAAGTCAGAGTGGAGGACTTATGCTTCTCATCTGAAAGTAATTACCTGGTTAGTCTTGGTGGACGAGACGACGGAAACGTCGTAATTTGGGATGTTCATAATGACGAAGCTGTATGCGGTATTCGAACCCATATTATATTCACAAATTTCGAAAATAATGGTTTCTTTCTCTTTACGTTCTATAATATCTGGAATCAGATCAGGTTTAATATTCAACTTAAATTTAATTTGAACAAAACTAAATTGAAATGAAAACCTAATTTTTATTTTTTTACAGAGATTTTTACTGACAAAACAGTAGTAGAAAATAATTCAATTTTACGCATCTAGGTTCGTATGCAAGTACAGAAATAGCTGGAAGTGCTTGGACCATCAAAAGAACAAACATGCGAGACCAATGTTTTATCAGTGGAGGTGAAAATACCATCAAAGTCTGGAGAATTAATCCAGAGACTCGTAAAGTTAACGGAATGAATGTAAAAGTTGGTAAAATAAAACGCAGCATAAATTGTATTGTAATTAACGACAGGGACGAAGTCGCTTATTGTGGAACTGCCTCAGGCGATATCATAAAAGCAAGGTATATGATATATAATATTTTGTTTCCACTTATACCTATTTGTCTTTATTTTAGAAATATTTCCCAGCTTATGCTCTTTTAGATTATGAATTTAATTAACATAGATTCGATTGTTGCGGATGAACGTAGATTAAATTATTATCATAACATGGAACACATGGAACCTGTGCAGCCTCCTATAATGGTTGGTTGTTATTCCAAGATTCCCAAAGATCCAAAGAAAAATAAAGCTGGAATCGGAGATCTTTATCCGGGAGGTGTAACGGCTCTTTTACTTTTGAATGATGAAAGAATATTAGTAGGCTCTGGAGGTGGAAATGTTGAACTGATTAAAATTGTAGATATTCCTGTAAATTTTAGCAAAGGTGTCAAACTACCCAGTACACCGCAGATTCAAACGGTAAATTATTTTAGTTGTTTTATAATATTTTTCATTGGCAATTAGGAGGTCCAATAGGCAGTTATTATTTTTTTTTTCTTTAAAGCAATCCCCCGATTTTGATTATTTTTATAGAAAATGTATTTCTTTTATTTTGATAATATATATAAGGAAAGGAAACATTTCTGTTCAATTTTTTCTAGAAGTTATCTAATGATCAATATCTATTTTGTAGGAAGTTAAAGAATATAAATTTCTGTGTGTAATTTTGTATTAATTTCTTTTCCGAATACCAGATTCGAGCAGAAAATGTTGGTAGCGCAGTATCGTCGATGGTTCTATATAAAAACGATTCCATTCTTGTTGGGACTACTTTATGTGAGATTTACCAGATAAAATTGAAGGATTTTGACATGCGACTTCTGGTCACTTGCCATACCAACACGATATACGGCATTGCTTTTCCTCAGTGAGTCACACAGATTAATATCGTGTATTGACGTAGTAGAAATTATATTTCTGCAATCGTTATTGATCAGGATTTTTATCAAGTTTAACATTTATCTGATTTCCTATATATCGAATTAAAAATTCTTTTGATTGTAGACATTATTTTTTATTGCTCGCACGACTCTAAACCATCCTTATCGAAGGATGAATTTTCCGAACATTGCCAAAGTCTGGGGTTTAATGTCTCTGTATTAAATATTTCTTTGATTAGTAATTCACATATCTCAATTTTGTCGTTGATGTACCTTTGTCTCTAAAGAGCCGGAAAGTTAAAGTTAGGCAATTTGCAGTCCATGTTTGAGCCTTTTTTTGCAAAGATTATAACTTTTCTTTGAATAAGGTGGTACATTGAAAAATGTAAATTCCTAATCAAAGAAATGTTTTTAATTTAAATTTATTCTACTAAGAGATTGTAACTAAATAAAATTAACTTTATTAAAAACAAAATGCAATTTAAAGTTTATCAGAATAGATAATAGAAAAAAATACCATAATTAATAATCACTGTTAAATATTTATTTTCTTTCTTTGTTTCACAGCAATTACTCTGAAATATTTGCCACAGGAAGCAAAAACGATATCAGATTATGGAGAATTGAGACACAAAAGGAATTGCTCAGAATTACTGTACCAAATTTTGTGTGCTCGAATCTCTGTTTTTCCTACGATGGAAAAATGATTATATCTGGTTAGATTTATAGATCGCTTGGTTCATTTTTAATTGTTTTGTTAGCAGTGAATCCAATTTTCAGATTATTTATAATTTATTATATATTTTAGCATGGAATGATGGTATTATAAGAGCATTCACTCCACAGACAGGGAGATTACTTTTTGCAATTTACAATGCTCATCTCAAAGCCGTATCAGCAGTTGTCATTACAAAAGATGGGAAAAGAATTGTCAGTGCAGGATGTGATGGACAAGTGAGATTTTTCCTTTTTTTTTGTTTTAATATTGTTATAATTTATAATCAGAAATATCTACTGAGACAAAAATTGAAAATAAATTTATACAATTTCAATTTTTTAGCTCGCAATAATTTCTTTTTGTTATAAAAAAGCTTGAGTTAGAAAAAACTAGATTCCTAAAAGTTGTTAAATTAATTGAATTTATTAAATAAATTTATAAAAAAAGAAGAGAAGATTTCTTAACTAAAATGTTTCAGATACGAATTTGGGATATAAAACCTGACGTTCAAAGACTTTATTGTATTTTAAAAGAACACAGAGGACCCGTAACTTCTTTACACATTTCCAGTAACGATGAAGAAGTAATTAGTTCAAGTGTGGATGGAACGTGCATTATATGGGACATTGTGTAAATTTTTTGTTCTGTTAACTTCATCAAAATCTAATATTCTCATCAATCTTCTAATAAATCTTCCTTACAGCTAATCAATTTCAAACTTTCACAGACAATGTACAAGAAAGCAAGTTCTGGTGGGAAACACGATGTATATGGCAGCATGTTTTAGTCCAAACGATGTCCAGGTTTTAACCTGCGGAACTGATCGTCATATAGGCTACTGGGAAACCCTGGATGGCTCACTAATTCGAGAACTTGAAGGTTCTGGCGTAGGAGCCCTCAACTGCATTGATATCAGTGCAGACTGTGAATATTTCGTTACCGGTTCAAATGACAGCATTGTGAAACTTTGGCATTATCAAACTGGTGAAATTACTCACATTGGACTCGGCCACGCTGCTATAATCACAGGAATAAAATTTAGTCCAGATGCCAAACATATTGTTTCTGTGAGTGCCGATGGTGCAATTATGATCTGGAAATACCCTTTCGCATTGAAAATAAAAGAGAAAGCGAAAGAAAGCGCCAGGTCGATATCTACATGCAGCATTCGAGAAGAAGAGTGGAATAAATTGCGGTTACAAGAACTACAAGCTGAACAAGAAAATATTTCAAAGCTCACGGCACATTCGGAAACCGCCAAAAGTGTCAAAGCCGTTCATGAGGGTAACAATTTAGTTTCACTAAATTCATATTAGAACGAAGTAATTTTGATGTTTTGCTTTAAATTTTCGTTTTTTTATGATTCTTTATATCTACTTCAGGTGACAGTAAAGCAGTTGAGTGTGAATGCGAGCACGTCGAGTTGCCTCAAAGGGTTTGCAGATGCAAAAAGGGAGAATCTCTAAAAGTCATATGTTCCGCGAAATCGTCAAAATCTTCAACAAGTTCTTCACGATCTTGCACGAGTAAATTACCTTCAAAAGCCAGTAAAAGTGAGTCTAAAGAAAAACCAGTTTGCGAATCTATTCAGCCTTGTAAAAAAGAAAAATTGAATCCTACAAAAACATGTAAATCGCCTGATACACAATCCAAATCAAATTCTCCGTGTGCTAAGGCCGCTCCGAATGCTTCCCCCAGATTGAGAGAAAATCAATCAAAAACACTGAAACCTTGCAAGTGCCAAATGATTCTAGCAAGTCCTAGTCCGCAAAAATAATCACTAAGAAAATTGTCGAGTCTATTGCTTTTTATTACAAATGGAACCACAAAAATGCTTTTTTACCTTAATTGTACGCAATGATAAATAATAATGAGATCTTTTTTTATAAAATGATATTTATATAAATTATTTGTACTTACAGCTAATTTAATCTTCCGTCTTTTATATCGAATTTCAAAGACCCAGATAACTCTTTAAAGGCTTGAAATTCGATTGAGGGTATAAAAGCAACGTTTCGGTTGTACTCGAATTTGTATAACTGTTTGCGAAGTTGTACAATATATGAGAGAAAGAATGTTGCGTATTTTTGTCACTTTCTTTTGGAAAAGTCAACCCCAAGCTTGAGTCTTGCAATAGTGAATAATTAACTTGCCATCGGTTCCGTAACAATCGAAGAGATTTTGTACTGTCTGATCTGGTGCGGGAGCAAATGTTTGGTTTATGTAGAGAAACTGAAATGAGATGCAAGAGATACAAACTAAAATTCAAATATTTGTAAATCGTAATGAGATTTGGTTGACTTACTAATCTTTCGTTTGGTTCTAATTTTATGTATTTTTTTATAAATTCTCCAATTGAGCCGATATGCTTTTCTGGATTCACTGCCCACTTCTTTTTTTTCATGATCGGTGCATCACCAGCCGCCTTCAATAAAATATCAACTAAAAAAAACACAATTGTAAGCGAAATTATTTCATGCAGTTTAATTTAATAAATTCTTCAAACTTACTTTTCAATATATTTACAGTATATTTTAAGAGTTTTTAGTTAAAATATTAATATTTTCTTAGTTTATACTCTCTTTCTATAATTTAATCTCTTCATAAAATTGAAGCAGGATTATATGTGAGGATTCCTTCCTTTAGATATTAATTATTTTGAAGTTGAAGTAATTATTAATAGATTTGAGGTAGTATTCAAAAGTATGGAAGGTAAAACATGCTAATACTGTTTGTATAAATAAAAAAATTACTTTTTGATTTGTCTTTGGCGGCTGCTTGAGGGTTGTCATTCCCTGAGAAATTTGTTTCAACACAAGCCGTTTCTTGAGGTTCTTCATTGGTTGACGAATCTGGTACTTCACTAGTTTTGGGATTATCGCCTCCCGTGGAATTACCCTCCTCTTCCTTATCCGCCATTGTTTTGGAAATTTAATTACTCTAAACTGAAAACAATAATTTAGACTGAATTTGAAAATATAAACATTTTACCTATTTTTTTGTTGCAAAAATTAAAAGAAAATTAATGGAAATTAATACTGCAATTATTAGGTACTTTTAAGAATCATTAAAAGGGAAAAAGACTCGATTTGTAGAAATGTTTTTAATAAAAAAGAATTTTGTTAAAATTATTAACAGGTGCTGCAATTGCAGTATTGATTTCGTTGTCTTGGAAAAACAGTCACAAGTTTATATTTTAACTAAACTGAAGATTATTTAAATTATATAAATTCTAGCTGTTGAACATGAAACACATAATTAATTGTGAAGAATATAATGTTGTACTTACAAATATTGATTGGAGGTTAGATTAATTCGCATCTTTTGTATCCTTTGCTAATGCTCCAAAATTAAAACTCTTGAATCCAAAATTTTGTTTTGTTAGAAGTACAAAATCAAATATTAAAAACTGTTTTATATGAGACACGTAAATGACTATTTTACTGACTTATTTTCCTCACAAAATACGTATATTTACGAAAAATAAGCAAAGTGTGACAGCTGCAGCTGATTGACGTGCGATTGGCAGAACTTTCAATAGAATTCGTTCATTTTCATTACAGTCGGACCTCCACCATTTCATAATTTCCGGGGAGTCATGAAAAGATGATGGTAGCTCGGAGGGTAAATTGGAAGTTGCGCAGCAAGCATTTGTGCAGGAACTTATACAGTCGAACCTCCACCATGTCATATTCCCCGCTACTAGTCTCAATCGTTTGCCCCTACTCTCGAGAAGGCGTTTGCGCAGATAGTTTACATGTGCAAAAGTTTATATACCTGTATGCGTAAATGCCTACTGCGCAACTTCAATTCCTCCTGCGAGCGACCTGTATCATTTCAATATTCCCCCCGAAATCTTGAAATAGTGCAGATCCGACTGTATAATACCATGTTTAAAAAAAGCAAACCTAACGCGCGTGGGCTGTAAATTTTAGGTGGTTCCACAATTTTTCAACACTCAAACGTCAAATTCGTTTTGTGAGTAAGTCTGCACTTTCACTATTTCTAATATTTTCCAATTTTCAGAACATCTTTCTACTTTTTTGTGAAGAGTCGGTTAAATTAAGATTAACCAAATCTATGCAACATAACCTCATTTTTTGATTAATTTATTCATAAATGTTGTAAGAAGAAAGTATTTTATTCAGTATGAGGCCTAAAGGTTCTTTTTTCCTTTTTTAGGCTTTTCTTTCTTCATGTAATTAACGGGTGTGAAATTATGCAGAAAAATATTTTGAAAAAAGTGCTTTGTAATGTTGCTCCAAAAATGGATTCACAACTTGCGTTTATGTGATTCAAGATTTGAAAACAACTCGTTGAAATGATTGTAGGGAAATTTTTAATGAATTGCTTTAATTTCTTAATAATCATTAGTGGTATTTTATTTTGAAGGGTAGAGTCATTACATTTTCCACTGGATTATACGTCAGAATGAAATTTTTGTTATTGTCATTTTGAAGTAGTTAAATGAAAAATATTCTCAAAGTGTATTTTAAGAATGATTTGCGGTCAAAAGTACGAACTGGAAATTATATTAGCTGATAATTTATTTCATAATTATATGAAGTAACTCTGATTTTTCCTCCAATAACGAAAATTTGTGAAATTGTACTGAGAGGTTAACTTTTTTAAGGTGTAACTTTCGAAGTTTCGAATTAATCAAAAAGCAAATAAAAAAGCAAACATGGCAGACACAACAACGGAAGCTGGTAAAATTGTGAAAATGGAGGTGGACTACAGCAGTAATTGTGACACCAAAATTCCAGAGTGTAAAAAATTGGCTCGTGAAGGAAAGATGCACGATGCTCTAGATCAACTGCTAGCTCTGGAAAAACTCACTAGAACAGTGAGTTTTTATTCTGCCATATAATTCAAATTCCCTAATTTTACTCAAAGAAAAAAATGCAGTATCAGGCGTTTTTCTGTTATTTTCCGTATTATTTTTTCTGATTTCATAAATCTGATATTTTTGTCAACATTTAAATAGAAAAAATGTAAAAATGATTTGATATTATTTCTGCGAATATTTTTGACAAATTTACGATTCCAGGGCGCAGATATGGTTTCCACGTCTAGAGTACTCGTCGCAATTGTAGAAATCTGCCTGGAAGCGAAAAACTGGGCAGCTCTCAACGAGCACATTGTACTCTTGTCCAAAAGGCGTTCTCAGTTGAAACAAGCTGTAACGAAAATGGTGCAAGAGTGTTGCACTTACGTCGACAAAACACCTGATAGAGAAACTATGATTAAACTAATAGAAACATTGCGTTCAGTAACCGAGGGAAAGGTATATCTCATTACAAAATAATTCTTTACTTCAATAAATTCAAAATTTAAAAATGTTTTTAACTTAATAATGTATTGTTACAGATTTACGTGGAAGTTGAAAGAGCAAGACTTACTCATCGCTTAGCTAAACTTAAAGAGGAGGATGGAGATATCACAGCAGCGGCTTCTGTTATGCTAGAACTGCAGGTAAAAATCTTTACACAAATTACTCCATTTTCTGTTCTTTAAATTTTCTTTCATTTGCAAAATTTTTAATATTTTAATTATTAATTATATTAATATATTATATTGTATTAATATATTATATATATTATATAATAATATATATTATATTATATTAATATATTATTATATAATTATATTAATTATATATATTATAATATAATTATATTATAATTTCTAGTTATTACACCCTAATATCTTTGATAGCCGTCCCATAGTTCAATATTCAGATATTAACTTCCCTTCCTTTTCACTATCTATTTTTCGCAGTGATGAATTGTTATTTTTACAATAAGGTTTAGAACTTCAGTTTCAAGTTATAAAATCCAATTTTCCGTAAAAGCGTATAACAATAAAAAATTATACTGTTATTAAAAATAAATTATGCCTTCATCAGAAAATGGTATATTGTAGAATGTCTTAAAAGGAAACACGTGTTATTAATTTTGGTATCTTCCGATACTTAATTTATGTTATACTTAATTTTATGTTTGAAATCGAATATTTTATTAACAGAAAATGTTATTATGCTTATTGTAAATTTCCTAAAGGTTGGCAAATGTTTCTTCTTCTTTTTTTGTTTGACTATAGATACACTGTTTCCCACGTGATATGCTTTTTTCCCAGAAAAAAAAAAATAAATCATTCTTTAAATATTTAAATAAATAATTATTATTATTATAATAATCGGTGGGGAGATTGTATTGACCCTCAATAATAAATTTCGTAGAGAATGTTGATGTATGTAGTTGGCTTT
>JBAGKK010481862.1:0-16912 GCA_037177015.1 Euceroptres primus
TATACCATCAGCCTATATATATAGGCTGACGGTCGCTACCTGGATCTCGGGAATTGAAATATTTATTATATATATATACATAATAAATATTTCAATTCCTGAGATCCAGGTAGCGACCATCAGCCTTAATTCTGAATTACCATTGTCGAGACCTCCCACTGGGAATGCGATTCCTTGTCATCGCTCACAAATGCTGCAAGGAAGCAATATCCAAACCAACTACAACTTCGTCCAATACGACAAAACGCGTAATTACCTATTTGCAGATGTACACACCCAGTGGCACTGAAAGTGAAAAATAACCCACTGCACCCAAAAATATTTCTTACTGAGTTCTCAGCTTGATACAATTTTGATGCAAATAAATATTTAATTTTCTTCAGTGAAGGTTTGAAAATTCAAGTCATTTCTGAATCTAAGAATTCTTTGAATTTTATTGAATTCTCTTAAACTCTTTTGAATTGTTTGAACTCTTTTGAATTCTTTTGAATTCATATTGTATTCTTTGAATTTTTAAAAATTTATCTTGTATTCTTTGAATTCTTTTGAATTCTTTTGAATTCTTTGAATTCTTTTGAATTCTTTGAATTCTTTGAATTCTTTTAAATTCTTTTAAATTCTTTTGAATTCTTTTGAATTCTGTTAGATTCCTTTGAATTCTTTTGAATTTTTTGAAACCTTTGAATTCTTGAATTCAGATATACATCAAAATTGCTAGTGTTTCGAAAATAAAGATTTAATTAGGAATTCTGAAACGATATTTTTTTTCTACCAACATAGAATTCTTGTATGAAAAATATTTGTGTCCGTTTCATCAATTTTACAACTTATTTCTCAAAATTCAGTCTTATGACTCATTTTTTATCCTGTTTAGAACACAAAGTTACAATCGTTTATATTTCTCTGGTATCAAGCGTGAATAATATTTCTCCAAGTGTCTCGAATGTGTGGCAATAATAAACGTTGAAAAAAGTATATAATAGCACTTTCTACTCGTTATGAGTGCAGGGGTTGGTGGACTGTCGTTAAAAAATATCCGAATGACTGTTGCAAAGGCTGTTATGAGTTCCAGGTGAGGCGTTATTAAAAACGTGTTTTATAAATGATCGTAATACACTTCGTGGAAACTGGAAAATATGAGAACCAGCGAAACATAAAAAATGGATAAGGCACAATGAGAAGGTACAAAGAATCTAATTTATGCCGACTAAAATAGTTATCTGGCAACTAAAACAGAGTTGTATTTATATCTAAGATATAGGCAAACGATATCGCACGTGGAATGAATCTAACCGATATCTTACATTTGCTTACACATTTGTGGAAACGTTTTATTTTATTTCTTGCAAAATACTCGACCTTTAGTATTTCTTTATCTTTGACTTTACATTACATCGAATTCTCTTTCTCAGTATTCTATTCAAAAAATAATTTATGCTGTAGTTTACACAGTTTTCATAATAATACAATATAAATAATACCTTCTCATATGGTGATGAGAATGTTAAAAATGGAAAACATCTGAACTAGATCGTTTAAATGTTACAATAAACATCATCTAAGCAATTTAGAATTTATGTAATTCAAAAGTTTCTCAAGTAGCTTTGCTTTTGAGCATCGTAATTTCCATTGCAAAATTCAACATGAAATGCATCTAATCGTTTATTAATAATAAAACGTATTGTAATTAATAATTAGAAATATTTTTAATTAACCCCATAAGCACTGAGAAAACTGTTTGGTTCGGACAACAAAACGATTTGGTTGCTATAGAAGCAACCAAATTTTTTTGGTTGTGCCAACAAAATTTTGGTTTTTTCAACAAACCTTTTGTTGAACCAACAAATATTTTGTTGAACCAACAAACATTTTGTTGATCCAACAAAATCTCTTTTCTAGTTAAATTAACAAAATTTTTGATGGGTCAACAAAAGGTTTCTTAAACGAATCAAAATTTGATTGACACAACCAAAAAATGTTGTTTCTATAGCAACCAAATCTTTTTGTTGTCCGAACCAAACAGTTTTCTCAGTGATACCGACACCTCTTTTTACGTAAAGAAAATTATTTTTTTCAATTGGTACATGTTTTCCGTATGTAAATTTTTTAAAAATGCCACTTTTGAAAAATTTACTTTTTGAATTTTTACAGATAAATAAATCATCTTATTAATGAATTTCTTTTCGGAAAGCCTTTCTTAGGACCCAGTAATGTCTGTAATTTTTTCAGAATTTTTTAAGTTAAAATTGTTAGAACTATTATAAAAAATATGAATTCTTTGAACGTAGCAAATTTGTTACATACGGCGCTAGGGTAACAGGCATCCGAACGAAACTTTTGTTCCATTTCGTTTCAGGCAAGCAAAGAAAATAATTTATGTTATAGGCAATCAAAATAATTTCAGTTCAATCATTATTGTAAAATCAGTTATCATCTAATCTTGTCCAAATCTTGAGATAGCAAAACTCAGTTCAGTAAAAAATAATTTTTTTCTATGAGTATAACGCAATGAAAGGAAATGGAACGGAAGTTTTGTTCAGATTCCTGGTAATTAATAAGACCAATAAAGAAATAATTATAAGAGAAACAAGTGGATCAATATTTCCAGCAGATTTTGTTACTTTTGTTTAATAATATAAAAATGTTACAAATTACACAAAACTAGGTTTTCATTACTCTTTTGTAAAAACTCAAATTCCTTATTCTTTTAATTTCTCTGCTTTTATTTTCGAAAAGGCCTAATAAAATTGATCGTCGATATGTATTGAAATCAATAAATTTGTCATGAGAGTATAAATTGAAACCCGGTTTCCATTCGTTGCAGATCGACACGAGCGACCACCGGGTTAGCAATCTGAGGATTCGACAAGGGTGGTCCCCATCTGTACTCGGGTGCCCGGCAGCTTTTAAATCGCAATTTTCCACGCATAATTCCGTCTCGCCGTAAATGAACTTGGACCGTCGGGTCGATAAAGCAGATCATTCTGCATCCTTTGCTCCTTCTGGACCAAGGTGTCTCCATTCTGCAAGGTGGTACTCTCGAGAACAAGATAACAGTATCCTCCAGGTTTCACGGGACTCTTGGTGACTTGGAAGCGACTTGCCCACGTGTCGTCCACCCACAGCATTAATACAATGAGTACCAGGATTTATACCGCGGCTCACTTTAATATAAAGGCCAATTTATATCTAGGGACCGACCTCGAACCGGCCTCGCGCCGCGGACACTGAGTGCAATTTATGCACGATTTTAACCCATACTCCATCAGTTCTGGTCCACTGTGCACGCGCCCGCACACAGACAATGCCGAAAATTTATAGCGAAAACAATACTGAACATACAATACCGGTCATGAGTATGAGACCATTTCACTCGCATCTTATCGGAAAAGAATCCTTGTCTTTTACATTTAATTACTCGGGAAGGAAACGCGACTGTAATTTTTGTCAAAAAACATTGAAAAGATTTAAAAATTTCGCGACGAAAGGGCCATTTGTGAATAACTTCGGAACAGTTTTAGTCAAGATATAATTTAAGAAAACTAGAAGGAAATAATGTGCTAGGTGACAATTTTTCGACCCTTTTTTCAATTCTTAGAAAAATGTAGAAAACATTTAGGAGAATTTTGAAAAAATTCATGGCGGTGTTTTATTAAATATATTATTATTATTATTATTATCATATATTAAATATCATCATTAAATATCGAAATTTATTATCAAATTTCAAATGAACAAATATGATGTACTTTTTAAATGCATTATACATTTTAAATGCATCTACATACAATACAAAATCGAATCAATGGATTAATTTTTGTAATGATTGTGAGTAAAATACATAAATTAAATTACTGAACCGTGAAATACAACATAAACAGTGTAAGTCACTTTAAGTAAACATCAAATCGACAAAACTGAAAATCGGTGACAAAATTACCTAGGTCGACCTAGTTTTCTGACTTCTCTGTGCATTATTAAAATAAATTATATTTGATGATGAAATTTCGAAATTTTAAATATATTTTTGCCGAAATTCAAAGTTTTATTGTCTTTAAAGAGCCGGAAAGTGAGATTTAGGTAATTTGCATTTCATATTTGAGCCCTTTTCTACAAAAAATTATAATTTTTATTTGCATAAAATGGTTTATTGAGAAGTATAAATTCTTAATCAAAGAAAGGTTTTATAAAGAATCAGATTAAACCTACCTCAAATAAAAAAGAATTAACGAATAATTGCATCATGATATAAAATCAAAATTATTAATTAATTTTAATAAATAATTAATTGTAATTTAATAAGATTTTTATATCATACAGAGAAATGAAAAAAGTGCCCCTTGTTCCCAAAATCTTTGCAAGTGTCAAAAAACTTTTTTTAGAACTTTTTGGGAGGAGCAACTTTCCTCTTTTGACTTGTTTGTATCTCATCTTGCTTTAGAAAAAAATGCGAATTTTCATTTTTCAGAAAAAAATTTTTCTTTTTCCTTTACAAGATGCGGGCACAAGATAAACTCTTTTGGGATATATTCACCATATTAGTACTAACTTAGAAAAAAACTAAGAAAAATAAAAGCGCTGGGGTTTTTGAGAAAATTGCGTTTCAAAATTTTCAGAAAAACCGCCGCCATTTTGTCAATTTTGACAATTTTTTAATTTTTCGACGGATTTCGAAAGAGAAGATTCAAAAAGAGAATGTCAAATATCTATATTATTTTGGAAGCTACAACATTTTTAAAAAAAATTTCGACAAATTTTTTATAAACTTTAAAAATTCAAATACTCGTAACTTTGTCAAAAATATTTGTTCATCATATCGGTGAAATACGTGTCGTTTAAAAACCTTTGAAAAACAACATATTGACACTGAAAACGATTCTGTGACTTGAGAATGCACAGCCTGTTCGATTTGAAATGAATTTCGCCTTTTTATATGAAGAACTTGGACCTGTAAAAGTTTCCATAAAGGTTCCTGTACAGGAATTTTCAACTTTTACTAAAGGTTTACGAGTCAAAAATGGGAAAATTTTTGTTTCTTAAAATTGTTGCAGAAAAGAATCAATTTTCATATAATTTATCATTTTTTTTCCAAATGTTTTTTTAAGAATATAGGTACGTTTTGAACTTTAAGAGCGTCATATGAATTTTATGTTAAAGCGCAGAAAAAAACATAAGATTAAAATCAATCAAAAACATTTAAAAATTGTGCTCAAAATTGTGTACCATGACGTGATTAAATTTATTTAAAGTTTTTATTCCTAGAAAAATATGTTTTAAATTGTTCTACGTGTTTAAATTTGCTTTTAACCTTGGAGGCAATGACGTCAATACTGCAAATAAAAATATTTTCATTTAACTCTAAAGATCATTGTTTTCCTATAGCTAAAAGCAAATTGAAACAGATGAACAATTAAAAACATTTTCCTCTAGAAAAATGTAAACTGAATAAATTTGCTTTTAGCCTTGGAAGCAATGACGTCAATACTTCAAATAAAAATATTTTCGTTTAGCTTTAAAGATCATTGTTTTCCTATAGCTAAAAGCAAATTGAAACAGATGAAACAATTGAAGACATTTTCCTCTAGGAATAGTAACTGAATAAATGTACATAACTTATAAATTTAAGCACAATTTATTTTAATCTTGAACTCACGTTATTTTTCCTGCACTTCTAGAAATGATCTTAAATTTAATATACACATAATTTTTAAGATTAATGTACAAGCATCTTAATTTTATTATACTGCATTTTAACTGACGATTAATATACTATGTACATTAAACTTACTACAAATTTATATTAAAACTTATATATTATAAAATCAAAGTCATTAATTAATTTTAATAAATAATTAATTGCAATTTAAGAAAATTTTTACGTCATATAGAGAAATAAAAAGGTGTCTCTTGCTCCCAAAATATTTCCAAGCCGATCCTGTTTCAAGTTCAAAATATGAGAAGATCAAGCCTTTCTAGACTTTCAAAATCTTGGGTCTTTCTAAAATTCTATAAAATCCTGTATAAAATCTCCTATAACTTTCGACAATAGTTTAGAATCTTTTAGAATAGCTATTTTAAATTTTCTAAATTGTAGATTCGTTCATTCTCCTGAAATTCCTCAAAATCCTTTAGAATCTTCTAGATTTTTTTGAATTTTTTAAAGTTTTCGACAGGCTTCTTGATTCTTCCAAATCTTTCAGGATATTCTAAAAACTTACAGAGATATCCAGAATTTTTCAGTCTTCTAAAATCTTCTAAAATTTTCAAATCCACCACAAAATTTATTCTAATTTTCAAAAATATTCTCCCCTAGCATATTTTGCAGAGTAGTAAAGAATTTTAGGATATTTTTTAAGATTTTATAAGATTATTATAGGGGAACCCAAAAAAACTGTAAAAGATTATGGAAGAATCTAGAAGATTATAAAACATTCTGGAACAATCTCGAATTTTGGAGAATTTTTAGAGATTACAGATAAATTTTGAAGATTCTAAAAGATTTGAAAAAATTTCAGGAGTCTTTTTTAGATTTTGGAGGATTCTAAAGGACTCTGGAGAATTCTGGAAACTTTTAGACGATTCTAGAAGGGTATGGAACAGTTTAGAATATTTTATAAGATTCTGGAACAGTTTATAATATATTTAAAATTTAAATAGATGTTGAAAAAATTTTTGAAGGTTAAGAAAACTCTGAGAATGTATGGAAGATTATGGATCAGTTTGAATGTCTAGAGAATTCTACCAGATTCGAAAATTTTTTTGAAAATTATAGAAAGTTTTAAAAGAATTTGGAGAATCTTGCAATGGTCTGGACCATTCTGGAAGACTGCGGGATAGTGTAGAATTTTTTGAAGAATTTTAAAAAATTTCAAATAAGTTTTGAAGATTTTGGAGGATTTTCGAATTATAAACTTTCAGAATGTAACAAAGCCACATTGAGTATTCTTATAAAATATTCATTTCAGCATAGTAATAAGTTTCATTGGTGAACGAAATTAAAAAAAAAAATATTTCCATTTTCAACGAAAAAAGTGAGGAAAGTGTCCAAAATTTTAAGAAAAGTGAAAAAAGTGACAAAATTTAGAAAAAGTGTTTAAAAGTGGTCTCTTCTAAATAAAAGTGACCAAAAGTTGAAATAAATTTAAACTTAGGCCCAATATGGTTAAAAAATTCTACATTTCATAAAAATTGAATATCATATTTTTCTGAATTTAAAAAGCAATACTTTTAATAATAATTAATAATTTAATAATTATAGTTTACATTATTAACAACCTCAAGTCGGAAAAACAATAACATAAAATCAGTTTTAGCGACAAAGCGACATTTCAGCATGGTAATAAGTTTCATTGGAGAAGGAAATTAAAAAAATATATATTTCTACTTTCAACGAAAAAAGTGAGAAAAGTTTATAAAATTTAAGAAAAAGTGGAAAAAGTGACCAAATTTAAAAAGTGTTTAAAAGTTGTCTCTTCTAAATAAAGGTGACCAAAAGTAAAAAAAGTGACTTGCTGTCAGGCCTGTAAAATTTAAGTCCATAACTTGAAATAAACTTAAGCTTCGGCCCAATATGGTTAAAAAAATTCTACATTTCACAAAAATTGAATATCATAATTTATGCATTTAAAAAACAATACACTAAATACTTTTAGTAATAATTAATAATTTAATAATTGTAGTTCACATTATTAACAACCTTAAGTCGGAAAAACAATAACATAAAATCAGTTTTAGTGGTTTGCTATTTGACATTCTGAAGAACTTTGCAAGATGTTGCTCTCAATATTTTGTTGTTGTTGAATTAGGTTCCTTTCACGTTTTTCTTCATAATGTGTATGAATCTCACGGATCCTCTTGTTGACGTGTGAATAATACTCCGAAAAGGAATTGGACATCAGGTAAATCTCACATTCCATTTCGTATGCCTCAGAAATCTGATCGTACAGATCCTCCAAAACTTCCGTAGTTTCTGGATTCGAAGGAGGGAACAGAGCATCACACAGTTGAAAAACAACATTCTTTCTATGGAATCGTGTGATAAAACGATGCCAGTTCTTCGTTGGCGGTATGGTATCCTTTTCAGCACAAAGGAAAAGCAAGAACTCTTACTTTGTCGAGAGCAGTTTTTCCATCCTCTGCATCTACTGCCAAAGTCACTCTAGCAGAATTGCCTAATTTTTCGGGAGCAATCTGCGAGGCAAGCTGACTTTTGTCCTCAACGCTTAAGGAAGATGAATTTAAGCTTTCTTGAATCAGATCCAATATGGATTGAGAAATTGAATTAAGCTCTTGATTCAGAACTTGTTTCATCATTTTTGAACGATTAGGCATCATTGGTGCAGCCTGCTTCCGACATATTTCCATTTTTTGGCGCAACTGATACACCTTCTTAAATATTAGCTGATAGTATTCCTTCTTTGACTTGGCCTTTTCATAACAGGCTTGTTCAAATCTCTTTCCTTCTTTAATTAAATCGTCTATGTGCGGTTCCAATTTCAGCAAAATTTGAGGCTCAAGGTTCATCATCAGTGGAGGAGCAAATTGTATCAACCTGAGAGCATTATAATTCCTGATATTTAGTGAACAAGAATTGCGCCAAGAATCCTTCGTCACTTTTTCAGCTGCGGCTTCATTTTGTTCTTGTTGAAGACCCGTTGGACGTTTTGTACTGATCGTGGAATTCTCTTTATCAATTTTCACAATCACAAAAGTGCTAAAAAGAGAATCATCTAGTTCTTCGCCTGTAAGATCTTCCTGATCCTCTTTCTCATCAGAGTTGTCGGTGGATGTTGGCTCATCCTTGAAGAATTGGAATTAAAAATTAAGTTTGGTTTGAATTAATAGGGAAAGGAGTATATGGGCATTTCCACCCAAAGTGCCATTTAAAAAAAAACAAGTTCCAAACCCAATCTTAAGGCACACATTTCAAACTTTTTTCCTACATTCTAAATACATGTAGAAACTCATTTTTTAGCTTGATCAATATCTTTGCGCATGCGCGCAGTTTTCACAAAATATTTAAATTAATAAGTCCATAAATTATTTTTTGTTTTGTATTTTTACTGAGATGATGTTACTTTGCGAAGAACTTTCAAATATAAAAAATTTTATAGCTCTTTCAAATACAAAAACCTCTTTGTATGGAACTTTTTGTAGAACAAAATTTTTTTGTTGACATGTAACTTTTGAAGAAAAGCCATTGAAAAATATAATTTTGTTTTCGCATTGGTATGGGGCATTATTTCTCAACTGCCCCGTCACAAAAATCAATCGGGCTCGATCGGACTTAAACTTGGGTAAAGTGCAGTCCTACTGGATGATAGTTTATAGAAAAAAAATTTTGTCGTTGGGACACATATTTACCGATAGGAAAGGGGTGTAATTTTTTAATTTTGCACGGATCCCATTTATTTCGATGATTTATAACTCTGTTGATATCAATAAAATAAATTTTTTGCCTCTACAATTTCGATAGGGTTTTTCACGCCCTTTCCGCTGATTATTCACATTTTTGGAAAAAATAAGTATTTGACCTTTAAATATCAAAATCAAAAATAAATTTGACTTTTTTAGAGTTTGCGGTATTTTTTTCTTCTCTTTTTATCTAGAAAGAAAGCTTAGGTTGTTGCCTTTAAACATCTATAGGTTTAAAAATGCACATATTGTTATTTTGTTATTTATTTTTGAAAATAATCATTTTGTAGGTTTTTTTGCGGTCATCATGTTTTTCAATGATTTATGACTCTTTTGAAATCAACAAAAAAGTGTTCTCACTACAGCTTCGATAGGGTTTTTCATGTCCCTTCTTCTGATCATAAGCATTTTTCGAAAAAATAAACGTTTGACCCTCAAAAATGAAGGTTAAAACAATTATTTCTTCAATAAATGCTCTGACCTTTATTTTTGAAGCTCAAACATTTATTTTTTCGAAAAATGCTTATGATCTGCAGAAAGAGCATAAAAACTCTATCAAAGCTGTTGTGAAAAAATTTTTAAATTGTTTTTAAATGAGGCAGAAATCTTTGAAAAAAATGGTAACCGCAAAAAACTTACAAAACGCTTATTTTCAAAAATAAATAACAATGTGTCCATTTTTAAACCTATAAAGGTTTAATGGGAACAACCTAAGCTTTCTTTCTAGATAAAAAGAAAAGAAAAAAAATTCCCCAAATTCGAAAAAAAGTAAAATATGTTTTTGATTTTGATTTTTGAAAGTACAATACTTATTTTTTCAAAAAATGCTTATAATAAATGGAAAGAGCGTGAAAAACTCTATCGAAATTGTAGAGGTAAAAAATTGTTTTTATTGATATTAACAGAATTATAATATATGGTATCCATACGAAACTAAAAAATTACACACCTCTATCGGTAAATATGTGTCCCCCGACGACAAAACTTTTTTCCTATGAACTACCATCCAATGGAACTGCACTTTACCCAAGTTTGAGCCCAATCAATTTTTGGGGTTGGGGCAGTTGAAAAATAATGCCCCGAACAGAAGCTAATGAAAATAAAGATATTTACATTTGGTATTAAGTTTTCATCTTTGTTGCTTCCATCTCCAACGATAGGCGAATCATCTCCTGGCAAGTTACTCTTTTTATTATCCCTTAATTTAATACGCATCGAAGATTGCATTATGCCCATTTTTAGAAAGTATTTTTATTCGTCGGTTCGTAAATGGGATCTGAAATTTAAGAAACATTCGATTAACATATCAATTTCTGAAATCAAACGTCTTCGAACCCTTTATTATTGAGTGCAAGTTAAACGGTTCCAAACCCTGATTTTTAATAACACAATATTATTAAACAATATATACGAAGATGTTAATAATTAATATTAATAACCAATGTTCACTTTCATATTCCTCATCCTCTGCCAGTTAATAGTTACATAAAATAAAAACTTGTTGTATTGTAAAAGTTTAAAACTTACCTCTTTCAGAAATTGATTATTAACTGATTTTTTCCCACTCAACAAATTAAATTATTAGAAATCAAGATTGTCGACTAAACACCTGCTAAAATTTTAGCTCTTGCAGTCTTCAGTGTTTAAGGTTCACTGGGGTCTAAGTGACTTGAAGAGTAAATGAAGGAGGAGCTTCTGTAAGTTAATTCAACGAAGCAAAGGTCAGCGAGAAGCTTTCCAAGAATTGGAAAGGACTGGAAGGACTAATTACTATCATTGAAGGTGGTATTATTCAGGCAGTCATCAATTCTGCCCCAGCTACCTGAGTACAGTTCGCCTTCCAGTGCGCAAACGGAACTTCCTCTCACGCGTCTCGGTTCATCTTGGGATTGGGTCCCTGCTGAGATAATTCCCAACTCAATAAAATTCATCTGGACAAATTAAAACTACTATAATTTGAAGATTAGGAACCTGAGGGTTTAAAATTTTAAAACTTTTCCTAAATATGCAAAATTAAAATTATTCTTGTGTAATAACAAATATCTTTGGTAATAATGCACTGTTAGAAATTTTCATGGCAATTTTCAGAGTCGTGAAACTGAAGCTTTATGCAGTTATCGTTACTAAAATTTCAGTTAGAAATAAAATTTCAAGTTTGGTAAAATGCAGTTAGAATTTGGTAAATTTAAAATAAGTTTAGGAAAATTCAGTTACCGTAACTGAAATTTAGGACAAATTCATGAAAATTCAGTTACTTTTTAGAAATTTTCAGATACGGTTTCTGACAAGTGTCTTAAATTTCATCAAAATTTCTGTAATCAACATGACCTAAAATTTCGGAAATTGACGAACATTTCTAACAGTGAGGATAAATACGAAATATTTAATATATTTAAACTTTTTTTTCGAAATTTTGTCTTCTGACAATGAGTTCGCATGCAAAAGAAAACGGAAGAAAGAAATGAAGAAAGGGGACTTGGTTGGATGCTTTCTATTTTCTTTCCTTTCTTTTCGAGTATTCGTTTTGAATTTGTCCAAATTGGGTTGAATGCATTTTAATATTTTTGAAAGCCTTGTTTATAATCTCTAGTATAATTCAATAAACTTTTAGGACTAAATTTTTACATCTCAGCACGTGTACCATAAATACTTTTTATCTGTTCACAGTAATGATCTTTGTGAAAATACATAGTGATTTGAAAGTTAAAACTGAGGAATCTACGGATTTTTCCGATCAGATATATCTTCAATTTTTTCTTAAAAAGTTAAAAGTTTAAACATTAGGATGGGCCGAAAAAAATTAGGACCTAAAAATACATGTAAGTTTAGAAGGAAAAGACAAAATAACTATAATTGCGATTTTGGTGTATCATTAAGTAAAATATTTTCCCAGATTCAAAAAATTTTGGTGTCGCGAGCAATTTTGATGTTTTTATATAGTTTTTTATGGTCAATGTCGCATAAATTTTTTTTTTAATTTTGAGTATGGCTAGCAAAAATTTTTTCTACACATCAAAATGAGTCCCCATGATTTTTTTTAGACTTTTAAAATGATATCTTCAGTTAGCAGAAACTTTTTGGAGTTTGAAACTTTGAAAACAGTGATTTTTTTTATATATTTCAATGTTGGACCACCATTTCCTCATCGAATTAGTTTTTACTGCACGCATTCATTTATTTTGATGTAACAGAGGATTTTCAAAAATTTTTATTTAAAAAAAAACTCTGGCGATGAATGTAGTTTACATCAAAATAAATGAATTTTTATAGTAGAAACAAATTCGATGAAGAAATGGTGACCCAACATTGAAATATATCGAAAAAATCACTGTTTTCAAAGTTTCCAATTTCAAAAAGTTTCTGTTAACTGAAGATATCGTTTTAAAAATCTGAAAAAAAACATGAAGACTCATTTTGATATGTAGAAAAAGATATTTGCTAGCCATAATCAAAGTTTTTATTTATGCAGATGAAATTTAAAGAAAAAAAAATTAAAGAAAAAAAATACAATATAATGAAAAATTTAAGAAATATTTTTATCCTCTTCAAAAGTGACAAATGGTTTAGATATTTAGATAGACTATCTATCGTTTAGATAAATATCTATCCAAACTATCGTTTAGATAGTTTAGATAGAATTTTTTTTATTTTTATTTTTTTTTGTAAGATATAAAGGGCAGATTTAGTAAGATATATCTTTTAGAAAGATATAAAGAGCAGAGCTGCATTGCTTTCCCGTCTTTGGAGTAGGAAGAGTAGGGAAACTGTTATCAAGATTATCCTGGTTTTTGTTTATAAAATTTCTTCAATAAAAAAAAATCTGTATTTAAAAACCTGGAACTGAACCTTCTTTTCCATTCTTAGTACAAGGTTTTCTTAACATTCACAAGAGAATTTTTGCAGTCAAAATTAAACCATTACTCGTCTCTGCCGATGTGTGTAATGAGACTATTATATTCAAAACGATGACAGAAGTTGATATGAAATGAAGAAGCAACGGACAATTCTTGGATTTCGACGATTCTTGAAATTTACAGTCAGTAATAAATTTACAAACCTGTTTCGAACCGTTATTCTTAAAAACAACTCCAGGATTCTTTTGCGGGGGAGCGATAAAGACATCGAGAAGAAACCATAAAAAAATTGAAAAAGAACGTGGTAGGTCTCATCTGAACAATTAATTGAGATGAGTCCATTTTTTTATTTTATTCGACCCAAGTTTCAGGGCCGCTGTTTTGGAAAATGAAAACTCAAGTTAGATTTAAATGAAAGCTACAAATAATAATTGTAATTTTAAATTGTTCATTATATGGATCATACCTGTAGATTAATAAAATTTGTGTCTTACAATTAATTAATTGCAATAAAAATGTTGCAATAGTGATATTTTCATTACAATTTTATGACTCTCTGAAATACTTTCAAAAACTAACTTTAAATTCAATCATTCATTTCAATCCTTAAAATAACCTGCTTCACTTACAACCACTCTCAGAATTTGGAAATCTCTATACCTAAGGCAAAATAACTATTATTTTTGCCACAAATAACTACAATTGTAAACCAAATTTTTGTTAAACGTTTAACAAATAAACCAAATTTTTGTTAAAAGTTCAACAAATAAACTGAACATTTCACAAAAATTTAGTTTATAATTGCGTTTATTTATGAAAAAAGCAGTAATGATTCGCATTTGGACCTCTGATCCAAAATTCATGCAATATGACATACAAAATGCTAAGCCTCAAGCATTTTTAATGTTCGTTACTAGACCGTTAACAGGCAAATGCAGTAAACTCCTTTAAAATAAAATCATATAGATTAATAAAATATTTTTTATCTCATTTTCGTGCAGCCCAGAAATTATATTTTTTCAGATGTGCTAAAAATGCATAACGACAGGAAAGTACATTTATTTACAGAATCCAATATACAGGAATAAATCTAGCCTATCAGCATCCCGTCATCTTTACCATCAAATAAATTTCCTCATCAGATGGTTTCTCGAGAACAAACACAGTTTGAAAGATAATTTTCGTGGGAAGATAAAAGTACCCTCAAGAAGAATAAGTCGTATCCTTTCCCGTAATTCACGATGTTATTTCGTGCTATCATAATAAGCGAGTGTATAATCCATTTCTTATTCAAGCTTGTTTCGTCGACACGTCTGATACTTTATCTGGTCGAATTTTCGTGTTACCGGCGTTCTTTACGACGCAAGAGGCAACAATCCTAATCTTTTGAGAGAACGATCGTAATCGTAAATAATCCTAAAAGTAACCCGATTTGAACGAGGTGCAGCGGGTACGTGGGCTACAAAACAATGCCCCTGATGGACAATACTTATTAGTTTCGGAGGTGGGCAAGAGTGGTGTTTCACTCCCTTCCAACTCTTTTCTCCGTACTAGCCTTCATGTACCATGTAACCCATTGTTCGACTTGAAGGCATGAAGACAAGCAGGCGGCCGCCGCGCCGCCTACAATCTGGACAAGGTGCCAGTGTACCACTCCCGAGGTACTCAAAATCGGCTGGAGAAAAGTATAGTCTCTTCTGTTCAACAAGAGATTCTGGAGGACCGCCGAGGAATTTAGACACTACTGTTTTTCACCTCCAACCAGTCTCAGAATTTGCAAATCTCCATGCATAAGGCAAACAAACTATTATTTTTGCCACAAATAACTACAATTGTAAACCAAATTTTTGTGAAGCGTTTAGCTTAACAAATAAACTGAACAATTCCCAAAAATTTAATTTATAATTGCATTTATTTATGGAAAAAGCAGTAATGATTCGCATTTGGACCTGTGATCTAAAATTCATGCAATATGGCATACAAAATAGATGTTCATAATCATAACCGGGAAGGAAGGTAGTTATCAATTTTATTTCAGATCCAGGAAAGTGACAGATGACTAATCGAAAATGCAGATACGCTCATTTTCATTTTTAACTTGAGATTTGGCAAAGTGACGAGTGACTAATCCAAAATGCAGATACGCTCATTTTCATTTTAACGGCAATTATATCATACAAGGGTCAAGGGTCATTTTAAATTATCTTCTGAATTAGTCATGGATGTGGACTCGCTAATATTTCTTAAGTCGAGAATTTTATAGAATATTCTGAAAAATATAAGACAAATAATAATTTCAGGAACCTCAACAAATTCCTCCTAAGATCCTACAATATCTAGTTTTTATAAATACGCAAAGAGGTAAAAATAATACATGCACACAAAAAGAAAAGTTTGAGGTCCAAGATACAAGATCCCTCCAACCCCTACGTTCTTTAATGCGCTGAATCAGAATCTGACGTCCATTTTGCTCCATCATCTCGCAATTTTTTATAACAATTTATTTAAACAAACACTCCAGTGTATCAGTTTTTTTTATCGAAAACCATTAGTTTGATCTAAAATCGTTGTAATTCATTACTAGAATTGTTTAGTAATGAAAAATTGTCATAAATTGTTAATTTATAAACATTCTATAAAGTTATAAACAATTTTTTAAACTATTAAGGCTCATTGGCAGATCAATAGACATAGCAGAAATGTTAATATTGGGATGAGAGCATTTGATCAAAATTAAAGGTGTGCATTTCTCAGATAGAATTTTCAATGCAAATTGGTATCTTTTTAGCCACGCTTGGAATACTGAATTTTTCGAAATTGAGTTTAATTCAAGAACAAATTTAAGCTTCTAAGTCCTCTTCTAATGTAGGATTTCTCGAAAGCGAAATAATTCAGTTGGTTTTGAAATTATATCTATCTAAAACAATTTCTACCAATTTCTAACATTTAAACGAATTTCTAAAATTCGATCGGATCGAATTTTAGAAATTCCATCGTTATTTCAGATGGATTTCATTTTAAAACTAACTGAATGATTTCGGTTTCAAGAAATCGTACATTCGAAGTGATTTAGGTTCCCTTAGATTTCTTCTTGAATAGAGCATTTGCATATGTCCAGTATTTTTAAAATAACTATTGAACCTTATACACTGAGAAAAAAGTTTAGCTGGATTTCGTCTTCTAAGATAATACAGCTATGTTACCTAAATAAACCTAAAATAAAGCCTTACCTAAACCTTTTTAGCTAAATTTTGGCATCTAAAAATTTTGTGGATAGAAAAATTGAGCTAAAACAGTTATATATTTGGGTTACATAGCTATATTTTCTTAGAAGACGAAATCTAGCTATACGTTTAGCTGGAACGACTAAACCATTTTTTTCAGTGTAGAGGACTCAAATGAGTTTATTTTTACCTACAATGATCAAACATTATATTTAAATGATTAATAATTTAGTTTTTTAAAATAGCAAAAATATTGGGGAAATAATAGTTTGTTTGATTGATGTGACGTCAGTTATACAGAGTGTTATTATGACAGATTGGTTCACTCAAATTTTCAAAAAATCGTAAGGTAAGTGTGCCAGTTATCGGAAGCTTAAGGCGAATTTCATACTTCAAATGCTTGAAAAACTAAAGTAAACA
>JBAGKK010481873.1:0-16911 GCA_037177015.1 Euceroptres primus
AACTGGATTTTAATAGCATTGAATTGAGGACCGTCTACCCCCGAGCCCGGCCCATAACTCAACGATGAGTGTATATATTTTAAGGAAATATTACCTCGTATTATTTACTTCTCTTGAGAATAATAATAATTTTTTAAATATTTTTAAAGGTTTACTAGAAAAAATCATGCTTTTTAAGAACAAATTATACCGTACTTTTTCTTTTCTTTTTTTAAAATAATTTTAGACACTTTTAACCACATTTTTGAAATGCTCCTAGCTCTAAATTTATTTTTTAGAGAAAAGAAAAAATATAGGGTCATTAATATTTTTTTAGGTATTTTTTCAGGGGGTAGCCCTACAAATTTGTTTAAATTTTTTGAAAGCTGTTCTCTAAATTTTGCAATTTTAAATATTTTTAAAGGTCTGCTAGTAAAAATCATGCCTTTTTGAAAACAGATTACCCCGTATTATTATTTTTTTGAAAAAAATAAGTTTAGATATTTTTAACAATTTAATTTTTGAACCTCCCCCCCCCCCAGGTGCCTCTAAATTTTATTTTTTGGAAAAGTGAAAAAATACGGGGTAATTTACTTTGTTCTAGGTATTTTTTCAAGGAGTAAGCCCTAAAAATTTGCTTAAACTTTTTGAAAACAGTTCTTTAAAGTTTGCAATTTAATTTTTTTTAAATGTGCCTCTCAAAGTTACGTGCATTTAAAAAACAATTGACCCGTATTTTTTATTTTTTCGATAAAAAAATTTGTATGACTCGCAGATAATAAAACGTCTTGCCGCACCTCTAAAAAATTTTGCAATGAAAAAAGAGAAAATACGTGGTAATTTTTTTGCAAAAAATCACCAGATTTCGAGTAGGGAGCAGCAAAAAAATTAAAATGTACTTTTCTTGGGCACCCTATATTCAAACTTAGGCACATTTTTCATGATGAAACTATTCCTTCTTCTTTTGAGGAGAAACTTCCCTAACCCTGAATTTAATTTACTAAAGCATTTCAGTAGTAATTTTAAATCCAGTCTTAGTGAATCATTAAATCAAAATAAATTACTTTTGGCCAAGCTGGTTTGGTCTAATATAAAATAATGGTATAAAATGTTGCTTTGAGTCTTCAGGAGAAATAGAGATCTGCTATTTTGACCATTAAGCTACCGGGTCGGCAGTATATCGAGATTAGTGTATGGTTATAGGTGTTGCATCAGCGTTGAGAGTTCATATGGGATACATTGCTGGTTTAGTACCAGGGACGAAGGCTGCTTCGACTTACCAAGTGGACGCCCAGGGCACTCGTTCCTCTCATCCTAGATGTGGGTCAGGACCAATAATTAGCATTACAAGCGAGGAAGATCGACGACTGAGCCTCGGGCTTCGGCGTAAAGAAAGTAGCGAGCCTAGGGTCAATTTCACCCTTCCTCCTCGTAAGTTAACCAGTTCCATTTTCTCAGATGGAAATTTATTATAATGTAGAATTCTATCTGAAAAAAAATACTAAAATTATTTGTGGAGCTCGAGATTTATTATTTTTAAATTCTAATCTGATGCAAAATAAAAACAATTCAAAAAGAGAATAAATTTAAAATTCAAAAGTCCTTTGTCTAATTTATAAATTTCAGAACATTTTCAAAATTCATTTTGGATGCTTCAAACTTTGGATTTTTTAATTCCTAAGTAAATTAGAATTTGTTGAAAAATTCTAAATTAAAGATACGACTGATATGAAATGTTATCTTTATTTAAATTTAACTTCTGAAATCTAATTTTAAATATTTGCATAATTAACAGCGAAACACCTCCCGGATAAAATTTGATACCAGTGACTCATATTTATATACATTTACAATGTCCATAAAGTTTAGCTATTACTCCGAGAGTCATAGAATAAATTTCACTTGAATGTGCATGCTGCATTATAATGTGACATTCATGTTATGGCTACAAATTTTATTCCTCAAAAATAAGCAGTCTCAAAAGCATTATTGAGGTTTAAATAATTTGAATTTAAGAAATAAATACGAAATCATGAAACTTATAAAAAAACATTTTCGTATAAAAAAAAAGATTCTCAAATTACTAATTAAAGTTTAATTTTGACAGAAGCGAGCACGAGCCAGACATCATCCCGAGAGAAGATTCGTGGCTCGCCTCGATTTCCACATCGGATTGTACCTGCCAACAGTCTAGGAACAATTTCTCCCTCTTCGGCTGGCGGAATATCAAGACCTCATCGCTGGCATTCGATGGAAGATGCCTGGAAGCCAAAAGTCTTTGGAACACCTCGTGGTTCCTGCAGTACAAACTGTGACGTCTGGGCCACTCAGGAAGTAGGAATTCCCTTGAGTGAATTAGGAAACACTCTCAGAGGAAGACGACCTCCAGATTATCAGGCGTTGGCCCTCAGCCTAACTATCCCAGCAGATTCCAACGTTAGTCCTGATGATGGAAGACTCGGCAACGATCTCAGAAAGCTCTTCAAGGAAAATGATACCTCCGAAATTGCCAGTCCCAATGAATCAGAGCCAAGAATTCCCAGGACGACTTCCTCGACGACCTTGTCACCAACTGCTCTCAGGATATCTAACGTGATTGCAGAACTTTATAGAACCAATGGATCCGTCGTGTCTGTCAGTGCTCAAGAAAGTGATTTGGATGTTTCTAATGAAGAGTATACGAGATCTCAGAGTCCCAGGGTTTTGGTCACAAGTGAGACTGTGGAAGTTAATGAGAGTCAAGTCTCTTCTTCGGAGGATCAAGGGCCCACAGCCGTTTAATCTTAATGAGTGTGTTCCTTAGTCGACGTGCCAAAAATCGGGTCCGCAGGAGTATCCTTGGATGATCTAAAGTTGAAGAGACTATTTATCGTACTTTGAGGATTTCGAGGGACCAAATGGCTTGAAACTTAAAGCCACTGATTGTTCACTGTGTCCTGTAAATTAATATTTTCTTAAAGAAATGTGTAAAGTGGTGATGGATAAACGAGATAGATGATAGAGTTTAAAATATTAGGTGAAACGTGAAATTACTTTGATTTTTTTTCTCTTTAGATTCTGATAGTTTTTTAAGTTTAAGAAACGAAGAAAATCTTTTTTTTATTTCAGAAATTTTACTTGTTCTTCTGAATCATTGAAATATAAAAACAGTAAATTCAAATTATTAAGAAATTTGTAATTATTCAACTTTGAATCAGTTGAATATGAAAAACAAGTTTACTTATTTCCAACTTTTGAAATTTTAACTCTCTTTGGATTTCAAATTTAAGAAGTTATCTACAATAATTAATTCAGAGATTTCAAATTAATATTTCAAAAAGTTTGACGGAAGCTTCTGCATCAAATTTCAAAAGTGATTAATCTTTCGTTTCTGTCTAATGTAAATCAAAAAATATATATAAAACATGAATGTATGAATCAAGGTTGAACGATTCAAAAAAGTAGAATTATGATATAACTGTAAGTTTTTCAGTCAAAAGAAACCTTTAAAGTTTAAGTTCGTCAACTAATATATTATAATTAAATACTTTATAAATTACAGTAACAAATACTTTACTCGAAAAAATAATTTGTTGCTCAAGGGTACTGACTTATCCAGTTCAAATTAGTGATTATAATTACAATAAGTTGATGATAAACTACAATAATTTGTATCTTACATCAGCTGGAGACGGAGAGTCACACTTTTTATTATTCCTCTACTATTCTTAGAATAATAAAATTTGCCATGGTAACTCGATCATTCTTGAAGTACTTCTGTGGGCCCCAAGATAAAGTGTTCAATAGTTCCAAATTCCAGTCTCTAGTACCTGCGCTGTATTGACGTACATAATATAAAGACCTGCAAGAAAAGATAATTTTTGCTCCTCATGGTACGGAGAGTAAATCATATATCGATATTTTCATGCTCCTGAAAAAAATACATATATTCGATTAACACATTTCAACCAGTTGAAAAATAAAGTGACTCAGAAAAATAAACTCACCTGAATATCTTCAGGATTTTCTCCAACTGGAATTGTAGTCTGTACAATATACTTGTGGGCAAATGAAGAGAGAGTGATATAATTTATTTCTTACTTCGATGTCTTTGTGGTCAATCATTTGCCTTCTAAGTCTCTGAGTAGCAAATGAAAACACAGACTCATCTGTGAAATAATATTTAAGGTGCAATAAAGACTTAATTAGTTAAGTACTATATTTGTTTCTATTAGTCGCGGCTAAAATCTAAAATAGGAAGAAAAAAAGTATTTTGATTTATGGAATTAAATTCTTTTCTAAAGAATTTTAGACATTTTGTTTCGTTCTCAATCATCAACTCTTCCTGGATTCATCGAAAACCGCTGGATTCATGCTGATTTTAATCTTCTTGTTCGAAGTGTGTTTAATAAAACTTGAACTTTTCTAAAAATGTTGTCTTCTTTTTTACTTTTTGCTTAGTCAAATCCTACAACGAAGAAAAGCAAGTAGGTACATTTAATACAAGTTGGTTTAATATCGACTTATTTTATTTCTTGATTTTCCAACGAATGCCTGACTAAATACAATAATTGTTTTTTATATACAGTGCGAAGTGGTATATAAAAACGGATAATTGTGAAATGAATCGAAGCTTAATAGTAAATATAGAATATGTACAATGATTTTGAAATGAACCATGAAAAAATAGATCAACGTGGTTAAAAGTTGTGTCTATTCACGACATTTTGTTCTGTATATTTTTACAGAGTACTGAACATTTTTTCATGCATCAATATTCTTTGTACTCTACAGAAAACAAATTATAAATTTTCGTAGTTTTTTCACGTGACAGATAAAACAAAAAATAAAAAAACTAGCATGAAAAATTCAAATTTTGTAATTCTTTAAATTTTTTCTGGTAACGAATTCTGAAGTCACGCTGTTATAAAAAAAGTCAGAAATATAATTCTGTAGAATCAAGGAAAACTAAATTTCTTGTATGTTAACAATAGAATAAACACATCAGATCGTAAGTAGTCATTTGAACTGACTACTTTTGTTTAAGTAGCTATTTCATTATAAACGAAGTCCTGTGCAAAAACAACATACAAATAAATTTAAATTTAATTTGGTGCAATTTTAAAGTAACGTTTAAAAACTTCAAAGTAACATTCAACTACAACATTAAATGTTGACGTTTAACTCCCCCCCCCCTCCTCTCTCTCTCTCTCTCTCTCTACATATCAAACTTAGCTTTTTTTAGGATGACGTCAATAATAGACATAAAAATAATAACTTTCAAGAGAAGATACATTAAAATAAGATGCTGGAAAAAATTAACAGTGTCTGTATTTTTAAATCACGTCACATGTTTAGGAGTCCTGAAATCAACAAATTCCAACTTTGTTCTTTATTTTTCAATCTTTCTCTGAACGATTTAATTTCTCTTGTCGCTTCAAAAGACAGACACCTGGAAATGTTTAAAAGAATTACTTTTTCATTTAAACGATTTAATTCGAAAGCAAAAAATTCGAAAAAAATCAAACTTGTAACTTTCGGATTATTTAAAAATTATCAACATTTAACTAAGTAGCCAAATAAATTTTTTACCTCAGTCTCTAGTGAATCTGCCACAGGAGCATCAGTCATTTCCACTTTTGGAATTTTCTCTTGAGGCTTCTCAAGACTAAAATTTTCGTTGCCATTTTGTTTTTCTTCTCCTGTCTGCACCGCCACTTTAAACTTCTTTTCAGGACTATTTAAACCCTTCTTTGCCTCTATCCTCTTTCGATTAAGAAAGGCCATACCATGCACCCGCAAATGTTTATCAACAGCAGCTTTATCCTCAAAAACAGCCATGCAGACATAACACTGATTGGCCTCAGTCGTTATTTCTTCCTCTTCCTCCTCAGTGTCATCCATATTTTCCGGAGCAAAGGCAGTATTCTGCAGCAAGTACGTGAGTGGATCATCAATTGCATGGAAGGCCTTCAAATGCATCTGAAGACTTGGAGCCACAACAAAATTTTCCCCACACTCCAGACACACCAAATATCTTCCTTTAATCCTATGACTCTTGGAAATATGTTCTCTCAGATTTCCCATATCAGAAAATCTCAAATCACACTTCTTGCATTTAAATGTGCCATCATCTTCTTCAACAGGCTCAGTCGTGACACAAATCCCAGCTGATTTATCCTCCATGGAAGCTTTCTCTGCAATTTTCGCTGCAAAACGAGTTCTTCTCTTCCTTTTTCTAGGACTTGAATCGTATTTATATTTTTTAGCCAAAACTTCCTTGTATCCACCTTCTATATAATCAGAAGAAATCTTCAGGAGTTGAGGATTAAGTACAGAAACTTTGTACTCATCCTGGTGCCAGAGATTAAAATGAGATTTCAGAACAGGCCAAGAGGAATCTATCATTTTATTACAAACGTGGCATTTAAAATACAAGATTGCTTCTTCATGATTCAGGGGACCATTAAAAGCAATCTTGTTTATTCGTTTGCGTTTTCTTGATTTTTTAGTTGGCTGCTCATCTTCCACGATTGGTTGACTGTTGAGAAGATACTGAGGAATTCTGGAAAGTGGAGGAGGTTCCACGATATCTGTCTTTAGATTTTCATCAGGGATCGAATTTTTCTCCGGACATCTATTTTCACTCGGCTTAATATTTTCCTCTGCGATAACATTTTCATTTATTTCCATTTGAAAATCAGCCTTTGAAATATTTCCCACCACTTCTGAAATATTTTTCAACTTTGGTAGCGATTTTGAATACTCCTGTTGTAACGTGGTCGTCGAGGCTTCCATTTTTTTCGCCAGGGTCTTAAAAGTCCTGCACATCTTGGCTTTCAAATTCTCCAGGGCATTCACAGAGGTCAAGGGTATTTCCTCCTCCGTAGAATTTTCTGCAGGCTCTACAGACTTTTCCTTATTGATTCTAGAATTATCATGAGTAACTGCAGAAATTTCTTTATCTGTAGAATTTTCTTCAACTACAGAATCTTTTTTATCAGTAGGATTTTCTTTACCAGTGTTATTTTCTTCAACTGTAGAATCTTTTTTATCAGTAGGATTTTCTTTACTTGTGGAATTTTCTCTCTCGTCAGACTTTTCCTTTTCTATGAAATTTTTCTCTCTAACTGCAGAATTTTCAGTCTCACTTTCAGTCAAGTTTTCGTCGACCTTTTCATTTGTGATTTCCATGCTGGAAATTTTCTCCGGGGAAAAAGTGATTTCAATAACAGTACTAGATTTTCTCTTTCTCGAATCAGAATCTCTTGATTCATTGACTAAAGAATCATCAGCGATAGATTTAACTTCAAGAATCTTGGGTATCTCATCAGTGACGCTTACTACAGAATTCAAATCGTCAGCTTCAGATCTGATATCAATAATCATTGGCATATCTGAGTTTGATTTCTTAGCAGGTAAACTCTTATCATCTTCCTGGGTTTCTTCATCCTGAGTTCCTTTCTCGAAAGCCTCTTGAGCAATGGTTCGAGTGTTGACTATCA
The DNA here is from genome assembly GCA_037177015.1 of Euceroptres primus. Classification (NCBI taxonomy): domain Eukaryota; kingdom Metazoa; phylum Arthropoda; class Insecta; order Hymenoptera; family Figitidae; genus Euceroptres; species Euceroptres primus. Next base: position 7,464 of record JBAGKK010481873.1, read on the forward strand.
TCGGAAGGACTTCCTCATTATTAGATTTCTGGTTCTTTATTGTTTCCTGCACTGCATTCAGAGTCTTGAAATTGATGTACTGAGGTAAAACATGACTGTGATTGGAGAACATGTGATCTCTGAGCAGTTCCTTTACACCCTCACTTTCACGTGTGAAAAACGGACAGAAGGGACATTTGTAAAAAATTTGTTCTGCAACTCCCATGTGATCGACTAAATGACTTTTGAAATTCTCCTTCAAGACGATACACCGACCTACTTTACACATTATTATTTCAACTGGATCCGATGAGTTTTTATCGGAAGATACTCCTTTCTGATCATTTTGTTTTTCGTTTGTCTCTTTTGCCGTATCTTCTTTCTTTTCATCTTTTTTATTCAGATTATTTTCCTTTTGATGTTCCGTTTTCTGATGTTCCCTGCACTCCTTCTCAGAAAAGAAAACCCTCTTGCAATCAGAACAGAGAAAGCCCCTCTCAGTGTGCATAATTAAAAAATGCCTAGTCAGCGACTCAAATGTAGTAAGTCCCTCAATCCCACAAACCTTGCAATTCAGCAACCAGTTCTTAACCAAAGGATGAAAGCAGTTCAACCAAACGTGCTTTTCAAGCAAATCGGAAGATGAAAACCTACTCATACACTCGGGACAAGTATGGGGACTATTCTTCTCGTGATAATTAATATGGGCTGCAAATCGAGGCATGTTTCCTTGAAAAGTGTTGCAAGTGGTGCAGTGGCAATTGTAACATTGGCAATAAGTAGATTCATTAGTAGATAATCTCGAAAATCCGGGAAGATAGTTGTTAGGCTTCTTCAATTTTTCACAGAAGGGACATTTTTGCATTTCCTCATCTTCCCAATTATCCAACGTATCAGAATTCTCATCAGTTTCTGATGATTCCTTTTGACTTTCTGTATTGATGTTCAAAAGTTTCGCCTGCACGATCGAGTCTTTCAGACATCCGATTAATCGTGTGTGCTCCATGATTTCTTTATCATCCGTAATTTGCATTATCCTGGAATAATCTTCACCAAGTTTCTTCACATGAACAATCCTCTTTTCAATTTGTTCTCTTGTAAGATAAGGCAAAGTATCCAGCATATCTTGTCTATATCTAGTCACATTACTTGGTGTATTTTTCACACTGGCTAGACTCTTAGACAAATGCAAAAAGGATCTTCCGAATGAGTCGTACTTTAGAAGGAGACGTTTCTGCTCGTTGAGAGATAAATTCTTCAAGTCATATTTAAGGGAAGCTGGTCCTAAGTTTTTATAAGGCCTGACGCTAGATAAAGACTTTTCGAACTCATCCTCCGAATTTGTAACTTGTTTCGCCTGGGCGTCACAACTGGAACTGCTGGAAAGTTCGGAAGGCGAAGGCGACGGCGTCAAAGGAGAAATTGAACTTGGAATAACAGGTGTAGGTTTCGGAAGAATTTTCGATAGAGGTTTCGAAAGGGCTTTAGCCACAGTGTAACTCACTGAGTTAGGAACTTGAATAGAAGTGGTGGCAACTTGAATCTTGCTTGGAATTTGACACGTAGATTTCAAAACGCTGTTTGCAGGGGCCGAGGGCGATTTTATTTTATTCGCCTGCTTGATGACGTACTTTTTCCCAGACTGATAAAAAATCTTACCATCATAAGAGTTGATTTGCTTAAGTTTGACCCCTGAAGGATTAGTTGAAATTTGATGGGCAAAATTGTGCTTAGAGGAAGAAAGTTTCTGTTCAATCGGCACGGTTTTCAAAACCGGTTTCGACATGGTATTCATTGCAAAGGTTTTCATTTTCGGCCCAGAATTTATGGGAAAACTCGGTTTCATCATATTTTTGAAGACAGGCTGTGAAACTTGCTTCACTTGGGATGCAGATACTGCTGGTAAAATTGGAATGGGCTTATTTCTGTCCTCTTTAGAAGTCAACCTTCGTTGAGGAACGACCTTGATACAATTTGCACTGAGGGTAGGAACAGAAGACAGCTGAATAGAACTTTTATTTCCCTGGGCATTTTTCTGGTACTGGACTTGGTTTGAGTTCTGCTCGATGAAGACGATTTTCTTGCTGTTCATGACATCAGGAGGGAGCTGACTAATGATAGAAGAAAGATCCAGACATTTTTCACTATGAACAGTGAGAATTTTCGTGTTCGCATTAGTTGGTTGAGGCTGATTGCTAGATTTTTCTGAATTCTCTCCCAGTTGGCCCCAATTCGATGCCGGTTCGCTGGCGAATTTTTTCACTGATATCTTTGGTCCTGTGCTAGTGGTTGTATTGGAAGTGCTCATGGTGTAGACTTTATTGGATGAACTGCTAGCAGTAGATGTTAAAGTAGAAGTCGTAGATGATTGCCTTGAATTTTGGGAGATTTGGTTGCTAAGTAGGCCGGAGACGTTTTTGTTCTTCAGGAGAAAATCCGATTCTCTGGTGGGCTTTGAGGGAGTATACTGAGGGTTGGCTTGATTAGGTTTACAAACTGACAACGAGTGACTTGGGCCGCAATCGACGAAAGCAATATCCGCTGGAGGTCGATAAGGTGAATGATAATACGTCACCGAAAGATTATTTGTACCAGGTGACGAGATATTTTGATTACTAGTAGAATTACTTGTATTACTAGTAGAATTATTTGTATTAATAGCAGAATTATTCATACTAGCAGCTGAACTATTTTTCTTAGAAGGTAGACTATTTTTATTAGAAGGTGGACTATTTTTATTAGCTGGATTACTTCTCTTAACTGGGTTGTCAAACTTTTCCATTGAATCACTCTCGCGGTAAGTATTAATAAGCCCAGCTACATTGTATTCAACTTCGGACTGATCCAGCTTGGGATCAGTTGGAGGAGGCGGATCCCACCAATTGTCTTGGGCCTTTTTCTCCCGCAGGAATTCCATAATATGTAAACGATTCAGGAACCCGTATTCCATAAGGGATTTGCACGCTTTTTCTAATTTCGCGTGATCTTCCTTTTTCACATCTGGCGGGAAAGGCATCAGCATTAAATCGTTTATCTCCACAGATGTAATGTTGTGAGTCTTCAGGTGAGCAAAGAATTGACACTGGTTATAAAATAATCTTATTATCGCTGCTCTTTGGCCTTTTTTCATACCCCTTGACCGGAGATAGGCCCGTTTGTAAAACTGTGAAGAAAGGCAAGCACTGCACATTGGTTTGCCTTTTGGTACGTGCACGCATTTTGCTTGGAAACAATGCTGGCACCAATAGCCTAAAATCCAACTCCGACGAGCTGTGTGCTCTTCCAACGTGGACGAGAAACGAAAACTGAAACGGAATCGGTTAAATATTAATTCATTGTGATTTTCGTTCCACTGAAAGGTAGTGAACTTATTTCTTAATTCACAGAGTCTTTGTGCTTCTCAAACACTCCCTAAATTTCTAAACAATGTATAAGTTTGTAGCTTGTATACCTCGTGGTTCAATATTCGAATTTAATTTTAGAAAAAAAAAACACTAATAAATGAAATCCTGTTATTAACTCACCAGTCTCTGCACTGGCCGCAAACGTACACGGATTGCAATTCGGGAGTTAGTTGTTTCAATGATTCTGGAATATCTTGAGGCATAAAAGGCATGCATGGCATTTCAAATATGGCCTCCTTCACAGAATTAAAATAACCTGGCCCAAAAATGTATGCCGTTTTATTATTCTTCCTCAGTGTAGGAATGTAATTCGGATTATTTGGTACATCCTTCTTCTTTTGTGCAAGGGAATCATTGTCTGGTTTATTGGATGAAGTGTTTGGTGCCAATTGCTTGTTTGTCGAAATCGAAATCTGAAAAGAAAAAAATTTATGATTAAATCCACATAATCTCTAATCTCAGTAATAAAAAAAGGTTTTTGTTCCGATTTTTTGGAGGTTGTCTTACACGCCATTTATGAACATTGTAATATGTAATGAAATTTGAATAATATTTGTACCGTTGGATGAATGCTTAATTTTAGAGAGAAATATTGCGTCTTAATATGGGAAAATTGACATTCATACCTCCATATTGTGTAAGATGATTGAAAATAATTAACACATTATTGGAGCAACAACAAGCATGAAACGGCTTTTGCTAGTAGATTCTCAGCACATATTTCCTTCTCTGTCGGTACGAAATTTAATTCAACTGAATAGTGCTGCCACCTCAGTAAATCATGAAATTGTATGAAATCAATTTTTCCTACACAAAGAAATGCAGGCTAGTTTTCTCGATTCTCGAGTATTGAAAACTTAATTATATTATTCTTATGCTTGCCAGTATTTTGAAATACTTATTTTCTTTGAAATTTTTTATACAAAAACAATTTTATGAAATTCCGTTTGCATTTTTTATAAACTTTAGTAAATTTAGCAAATTTAATTTAAAACTTTGAGTCACAGATCCTTGCCATCCGATATGGAAGAAATATTCCGAAAATAATCCAAATTCTCATGTTTAATTAAAAAGTTAGAATTTAATGATATTGGAGTAAAATAAATGTACTTAAATATATTTAATGCAATAAAAAATATAGTTTTTAAAGTATCAAAACAAAGGAAATATTTTCGAGACCTTTTCTTCTCCAAACAATAAAATTAGAAATCTTATCAGTTTCCCTGCAAATATAGTTCTATCGAAGATTGATTTGATTTTATCTTTAGAACTTTTACTATTCTTAAGGCAATAAAATAAAATAAAAATACTGAAGTTAAAAAAAAAGAAATAACATCTGAAGGACGTCTCTCCAAAGTATCTTAAATCAAAAACTATCTTAGCTAATCATTTTAAAAAGGCCAGAGTAAAAGTTTTCAAGAAAGCTACACTTGCAATGTATTTCAAATTTATATTCAGACCTGAATTTAAACCAGAATACCAAAAAAAGAATGGAGTATCTCCCAAAAGCAAAAACTAAGCCCACTCATCTATAATCAATGCAAAAACCATTGTAAATACATTCTGGAAAGTCCTTCAGATTGCAACTCCCATTCCATAAAATCTAAATTTCTACCCACCATTTTAAACAAGAAATGTAGACATTAAGGAAGAAACCTCAGGAAAAGAGACCAGTTCACCATCTTTCCAGTATTTCCATAGAAACTGGACTACTGTAAAAAAAAAACCTCAATTATTACTATTATCAGGGACAATGATAATCAGAATAATGGAGCAATAAAGCAGTTTTAACTTACCAATTCAAGTTTTCCTTTCGACCAGAAAGCTCAAATACTTCTTCTCCGCTGTAGTTTTGCTGTTTATGCTGAAAGTAATAAAGCCATTACACCATTCAGTAGACATACTACAAAACTTCCTCGAAAGCAAAAATTGTAACACCCGGTATAAGTAACATAAGAATATAACGTGTGTCTCCATAATTATCGCGAAAAACGGCTTAAAAATCTATAAATTCTTATATAAATTACCTCAAAAGCTCAAATCCTTCTCGAATCAAATTTCTATATTTCACATGCACATCGATGTTTCACCTTTTCTGCTGGCTTTTCTCTAACCTCCTATCTGTGACGTATAACCCTCAGAGTGCGCCACCAGAGCTCCAACTTCCGGTTTAGAAAAATTACTGCTACATCAGCGCCTCTCAATTCCTGGGATCTTTATGAATTAAGGAAGCAAAGGATAAAAATCACATCCATTTATTTTTTCATAAACATGTACCCATGTTCCGAAAAAGATTCATACATAAATCAGCTAACTTTAAGAATAATCTATGAATCACAAACATTTTTTTAATTTCTTTCAATAAATTACTGTACATTCTAGAAGTAATGGAAACTAATTTAAAAAAGAAAGAAAATTATATAATGTTATGCTAGCAAAAAAGCTTGACTTCCATTACTTAATACTTTCAAATATCATAAACACGAAATTAATACGAAAAAAAAATAATCTCTTGTGGTCTCAAACGATTGAGTTGACTTCCGGCGAATGTTTCGTGAACTAATTTTACCAAAGATAGATCAAATTCACATATACATATAATGATTTACATTGCTATTCTATATTGCTTAGTCGTTGACATCACAAAGATTTCCTCAATAATCTGCGATACTGAAAGACTTTTGAAGCAAAAAATATATTAGCTCTGAAGAATTTTCTGTCTTCGAACATGAATATAAGGAGAAGATTCCTTAACGACACACTCCCCTTTCATAGGGCCAATAGATTGATATACCCACTCAAAAACTCTACATTTGCAAGAACATTCAAAATTAAGAAAGATATCATTAAAAAATAGTAATTCAGACCATACAATCTAAATTATGACTTTAACTCCACGATAACATTTTTCGAAGAGTAATGCATTAAGTTACGCCTTATTATGCAATAGGGCGCATCGAATTTTTTTTTTGAATTCCAATAGGGTGGAAAATCGTCTATTAGGAGTCAAAATGACTCCCCTAAGGTTTCATTTTTTTAAAAATCTTTGTGCGCCCGATATAGCCAAAACTGAACATTTTTTTCGATTTCAAGGCCACACCAATTTTTTCTGAGATCTATATTATCAGAAAAAATAGTTTTTGGCATCTAGATTGGACCACACACAGTGATTAAAAAATTTTCCATCTTGCCTGTGACCTTGAAACTTAAAAAAATCGCAAAAAATCAACTTTTTCGTTATTTTCTCAGAGATACAGCACTTTTAACGACTACCTCGCAATCAAATACTTAGTATAAGTTATAGAGAATGTATTTTTAAGATGTTAGAAGAATAATATATACAGAATTTAGAAATTAAAATAACTTTTGTTGACTTTGAGCAACAAGAAAAAAAATGACAAAATTGGAATTTTCGATAATCAGCATTAATTATCTAATTAATATCAATTTTCTAGTAACCCCGTGTGTAAAAAGTGTCATTGTATGCTCGCGAAAGGTTATTAAAAATAGAAAAAACATGAAAAATCCTTATTTTCTCAATTCGATAGCTAATTTCTTCAGTAATTTCCTGTATTATTATTGAAATATTTGATCAGCAAGCAATACTTAGTTTTACTACCATGAAATAAACATTAAGTATAATTAATATTTTGACTCCCACCAGAAGATTTTTCAACCAATTGGAAAAAAAAAATTCAATGCGCCCTATTATGCAATGCCCCGTTGTCTCTGCAAGTTCTTAGCTTTAACCAAGTTCTAAGTTAATCTCTTAGAATTACATAAAGAAAGTCTTATTAAAAGTCTTCTTCGTCGTCAGTGGTGCGACGCTTTTTACTGAGTAATTGGTTGCGAGTTCTCTGTTTCGCTACACGTAAAGCTTCCTTCATGTGTGAGGCGAACTCCGTTTTCGTTGGGGCTGGATAGTGTCTGTTTAAAGTTGTGGCCTCTGAAAAAAAGTTTTTGAGAAATATTGAAGGGGTTAATAATTAGTTATAAAAGGAAACAAAAAATTTACCGAGTATAGCATGCGCTAGTCTCGTATTGAAAAGAGGAATGCAGATTGGCCGGCGTCCAATGTCTCTACCCAACCACGTAAATTGACAGACACATTCACCAGAAAGTGTTTCTTTGATACAAAGATTCACGGATTCCCTTATACTAGAGCCTCCAAGATATCCCAGGTACTGGACCTGTAATTACATTAGTTGTCAATTAGAATGATCACAATTTTCCTATAAGAACTTACAAGTCACAACTTTAAATTTTAATTTGTATTTTGCTTCCGAGACAATGAATTTCACATACGACAGTCTGGTAAATTTCCTCATCTACAGTATTAAACTGCAAGACCTCATCTGTCGTTTTCATTGGAAGAACAGACGGTTTTTTTGGAGTTCTATCTATGAGAGACGTATGTCCAAGTAATAGAGATTCAACATTATCCAATCGTTGGTTAATTTTTCTGGAACGAAAATAACACTTTTAGAAATAAAGAATCTCATGAAAGAAATTGAATTGTGTAAAAAGAAAATTTTACCTGAGTTCTGCCAATATTTCTGCATTAATATTGCCTTCTTGATGGACTTTTTCCTCGTTTTCCTCCACTTCCTCATTTTCCAAAAGGAGCTTGACACAAAAAACATAATGTAATAAATGGAAAATTCAAAACAAGCGATTAAACACTTCATCAACGCAAAAGTGACAGTTTGATCCAAAAAGAATAAAAGCAATACTTGTTCATTTATTTGCTGGTTTTCTGACAGTTGAGAATATTTATATCTTTTGCAAATAGCTAAATGCAACTTACAGGTTCTGCCTTGATTTCAATATCTGTGATATCTTGGAATAGTTCTACGGGTTCTACGCTTTGCTCCAGCTGGGAAATTCTAGACACAGTGGAGGTAAGCAGTTGTTGAGGTTGTTGATAAGAGTTCGTCCCGTTCATCCTAACCTAACTTTTGTCCTTTCTTGAAATTGCACAAAACTGCATTACTATTTGCCAGACATCGTATTATTAACGATAACGAAACTAAAACCAAATTGTATATGAACTTTTAAATAAACGAGAACATGAAAAAAACAATACTCTAGAATCCCCGCCGAATTCCGATTTGAGGATCAGTCGTACAGTCGAACCTCCACTATGTCATACTCCACCATTTCATATTCCTTCCAAGCAACTATTCTTGATCGTTTGCCCCTACTCTAGAGAAGGCGTTTGCGCAGATAGTTTACATCGACATATGTATACATACGTGTGTACGCAAATTCATGCTGCGAAGCTTCCAATTTCCCCTCCGAGCTACCTCCATCTGAAAATTTATCTCATATAGAGAGAAAATAAAATTATTCTGGTCATACGTTCAATATAAATGTTTATTAAGTTTAAAAAAAACTCTAAATAAACCGACGTTCAAAGAAAGGAAAATCTTGAGATTTTGTCTTGGATTTTGGATTTATAATAACTACCTCCATCTTTTCATAACCCTCCTCGAAATTATGACATGGTGGAGGTTCACCTGTACATTCATGACGCCGTTCAATTTGGTTCAATTACCCGGCATCTACATGGACATGCGTTTGGCTGCGCTCGGCGTAAAACGCAATATTGTCTCTTTCTTCCGCTGCGAAAGAAAGAGACAGCGAATGCGTATACACCGTGCGCAAATTGATAGCCGAAGGTGCCCGAGCGCTGCCAACTGTGAGCAGTATAGTACGGTACAATTCAGTACAGTACGGTACAATACAGTACAGTTAAACAGTGGTGGGGGCATGGCACGGACTGGACTGATCCGCTCGTATTCATGCAGCCGAAAGGTGCCGTCCCATGTGGGCAGAAAACGTCGGCATAAAGCAGAAAATCATGAGTGTGAAAGAGACAAATAGATCTGTCAATTTCTTTCACTCTCATGATTTTCTGCTTTACGCCGCCGTTTTGTGCCCACATGGAACGGCGGCATCATGCCGGCAAAAAGAATGTTGTGTCACCCCAAAATTCACACTAGGGAATTAGGGTGCTAGAACCCTATCACTAAATACTCACTAGGCTAGTGAGACTTCAGAGC
>JBAGKK010481884.1:0-16910 GCA_037177015.1 Euceroptres primus
TTTGTCTTTCTTCGTCTTTCTTTCACTTTGATCCGCTTTTTCTCGTAAACTCATTTTCGGTCGTAAGGCTGGTTTCTTCGCTCCACGACACATTTACCTAGTCTGGATAACCCTACTGAAAATCCCTGCATAAGATCCCTTGAGGGAACCTTCAAGAGTGCCTTAAAGAATTATACGTAGCATCCCACGTAAGAACCTACGTGGACGCTTTTAAGGTACCAGGAAGACGCCTTTTACGACAAACCTGCAGGAATTTGGTTCAGGAAATGTTGAAAAAAACTATATAGGTTCCCTTATCCTTATCTATGTCAATATTTTTAATCCCGAAAGTCTACAAAAACTATTGCACAGCTTTAGCTGACATAGAAATCTACTGCGCAGCACTTACATTTTTTCAAAAAATCACGTAGGGTTTCATGCAGGAGCTACGTAGGAACCCGTAGAGGTTCCTTCAACATTACCTGAACCAAATTCCTACAGGTTTGTCGTCAGGCGTCTTACAGGTACCTTGAAGGAGTCCACGTAGGATCTTATGTGGGATATTGTTTCCTCAAGGAATCTTATGTAGAGATTTTCAGTAGGGAAAGGTACCGTTCTTGAATGAACCTCACTCAGAAAAATCCTATTATTTGAAACGGGGACTATGCTCAAACCTTCCTGGAAGAATATGGCAAGTTTGGGACTCACGGAAAATTCAAATGAATATACACTCAATTTTTAATTTAAAAGAAAAGCCAAAATTCATGAAAGGTCAGCGGCGCACACCAGCGAAATGAGAGCGAGTCGAGTGTCGCCTGCCTAACAAAAAAAAAAAGAATTGAAAAGAATTGCATTGAATAGACTAAGAACCTCTTTGAATTCCGTTATGCGACAATTACGAATTGGACCGGTGTGGAAATTCGAGTGAATTCGATCGTACGAATGCAGCGAACAACTCCAATTCGTCTGAATGCGTTCCAATTCGTACCAAACGCCTGATATTTGAAGGCCCCATTGTAAATTTACTGCCAAGTGGTCTGGTGGCTTAGTAAGGATCAGAGGTCGTCACAATCGGCAAGTGCTGATTGCCACGACAAGCGTTTGACGGACCAATTTTTTTTGTCAATTTTTTTCTGCTATTTCCAAGAAATTTCCAAAGGGTTACCTTTTCATGCAATAATGGTTAAACCGGTTCGCCTATTGTTCACCAGCGAAAATGGGGGGGGGGGTGTTCTTCGGGATGCAGTTGACCTAGACCTAGAGAGGCTGACTGCCCACGGGTAGTCGTGGCATCAATGACTGCCTTCTGTCGACCCCTGCTCTGGACTGATGAGCGAAGGATCGCTGGGTCGAGTCTCGACTTTTATTTATTTTTGGTTGTTCGTTCAATTTGTCTCAACGAATCAGAAAGCGGGATTCACGCGATAGCCTGAATTTGTTCTTTTTTACTGGGTGCACACACGTCGATTTTGATTTCTCCTCGGCGCAGATGCTATTGGTCGAAAGGCCACGTGGTCTCAATGCCAGCGGAAAGCGCGCGGTAATTTAAAATAGCAGTCGATACTAGTCAAGATAATACATTATAAAAAACTCAATGACATTCCTCTTTATTAATTTCCATAGATCAATAAATGATTTCAAGACTCATCTGCACAAGACTAGAGTCTTGACTGAAATCGCAAATACCTTTGTAGCTGAAGCCCGACTCAGCTACAGAGGTCCCATTCGCATTGCCGCGATTAGTGACGAGATCTTCTCCTCACTCAGGGTCGAATGAATATTTCTGACTAGTATTCCTGCGACATTTCTGGTGCAATCCAGAAAACAATGGACGTCTTGTCATGAAACTGATAATGAATGCAGTGTACCAGGCGACAAATTAAAATTACATGGTTATGACAACTTGATCAGTAGCCAATAAGATGATAATCATATTTCTGAAATTGACATAGGAAATGACAAGGAAACATGTCGATGTGTCTAAACGACGAGGTTCTATAACTCGCAGAGTGCAAATTGAAAGGTGCTAACTCGGGTGGCGAACTCTCGAAGCTTCAAAATCCCATGTAAATTAGATTGATAACACCAGCGCCCTCAACTTTAAGGCACCTTTTTACTTGCACTCTGCGATTTATAAACTTGTCGTTTGGACAAGTCGATGTACAGGTTCACTCAAAATTACCTGAAAAAGATTCGCATAGGATTGTCGTACGCCATCTTATGCCTTCCTTGAAGGCATCTACATAGGATCTTAGGTAGAATCCTACGTGGTGTCGTCTAAGACTGCCAAGAATGTTCCCACATGAGATCCTACGTAGGGATTTTCGTAGGGTAGTCATGTAAAATTTCTTATTGAATATAAAGTGAAATATTATGAGTTAGAGACTAAAGAAACTACCCTCGTGAAAAGAAAGACCAACTTAAGACTACAGTGTAGGCAGGTAAAGGCATGTCTTAAAGTGGTCTTAAACTGATCTTTTCTGTTCCCCAGAAGACCACAGTCCTTTTGTCCCCGCCGACAGTTTAAACCCCCAATATCCCATCATTATTAGGGTCATCACAAATCAGGACCATAACCACAATCTCCATAAGAGATGAAGAAATGGTGGGAGGGACAGAATTGAAGCCTCTAGATCTCATAAATCAGCACAGCTTCTTTAGGACTTTCAGGTATAGCTAGTCTGTTTATACAGACAGCAATCCTTATTTGAGAGAGAGAGAGAGTAGTGTCTATTTCAATGCCCTAAAAGTGATGCAGGTATAGGCTGAAGGGAAAAGACCAGAAAAAGACCAAACGTTGTTTAAAACTGGTTTTAAAATGGTATTAAGTTGGTCTTTCTTTTCACGAGGGTAGTCACCTGTGACTTTTATATGGATGCGTCATAAGTGACAAGTTGCATAACCTAGATTACGTGAGTATTACAAGTAATCATGTTACAATCTTACTTGGTCGACGCTGACTTTCCTGGTGAGGCATCGGGTGTTACGCTTGGCAGCATTGATAGATGGAAATGTGATGAAAGGAGACAAGGTGTCGCAACACACTCGAGACGAGTTCTGTTTACGAATACTTTCCGCAAAGGTGACCTTTCTTTCACTAGGTAGTGCATATGCTTGTGGAATCTGTAATTGCGTTGGGGATGATATTGTTGATCCCTCACACACTCAAAGATTTCGCGTCATCTTGGATTCTATGCAGTCAATGTTTGGTACTTTTTCATTGGCTGACAGGATCGCTGCGCAGTGCGACACCTAGCTTGTCTTCTTTCATCATGCCTTCGCAGACGTTGTGGACCGGAAATAACTAGTCTTTCGAGATTTAAGGGCAGGTACCAGAGTGCGACGTCACAAATTTTTTAAAGTGAACTTATTCGTAAACTAATAATTCAAATGGATTTTCCATACCAGAGAGCCGTTCGTCGTTATTTCCTTTATAGCAGGATGGTATGGAAAATCTATTCGAATTATTAATATCTCATAATAATAATTCATTTAATAATAATAACTCATAATAATATATGCGCATAAACTAATATCATATTAGTTTATGAGTAATTTCGCTTTAAAGAATTGGTCATGTCACAGTCAGATACCTGCCCTCCGTTGATTCTCGATGATGTCAACAAGTTTCGAAAAACTTTACAATAAACAAAAACTAAACGAATCAGACTTGTAATAAAAATAAAATAATATATCCTAAATGACTCATGAAAGATATCGTGCCTTTTGCTGTACCATACATTTATATCTCGAATTTCAAATGAAACAATACTAAAATTTATTTGTGTGCTGCAAAAAATATAGCATCACAAAGCCTTTTGCTGTACCATACATTTATATCTCGAATTTCAAATGAAACAATACTAAAATTTATTTGGGTGCTGCAAAAAATACAGCATCACAAAGCTCTTTCTAAATCTGAATCAGTCAAAATTTTCACTGATTTCATTCAGTAATCCATTTCTAGCTAATTCGTCAGTGAATTTGAACTGAATTTCAGTCAATTTCACTGAAATGCAGTCAAAATTCACTGATGAATTAGCTAAAAATGGGTCACTGAATGAAATCAGTGAAAATTTTGACTGATTCAGTTTTAGAGTTCGTATATGCTCCCGCTCTCTCAAAACGAAAAAGTCGATGATAGAGAATAATAGTTAAGGAATTCGACGAGCATGACAATAGTAAGACTAAAATCTTGCATATCCAAAGAACAAAGTACTTAATTTTGTACTTAGTGTATAATTTTTGCTTCTTGACAAAATAAAATCGGGACCTGCAGCTATTATTGGTTATAACATTCTTGTGGGACTGTGGGTGCAAAGTGTAACGCAAAGGTGACTGTTGCTCGCATGTGTTGCGACTCTTCTCTGGTTCTTTGGATATGCAAGATTTCATCAGTCTACAATTGCCATGCTTGCAGAATTTGCTACCTATTATTCTATAATATCATCTATACTTTTTCGTTCAGCTCGTGGTCAGATTTTGGCCACCTCCCTAACACCTCGTCCGTTACATCAATGTTGCAGATATATTTCCTGAAGTCATTAAATAATTTCCAGAAATGGCCTTGCTTAAAACTTCGGGCAAATATTGGATCCGAAATTTGTCCGAAATAGTCTGAAATTAATACGGTTTTTGCCATCCGAAATTTATCCGGAATTAATCCGGGCCACGTGCTCTAAATTATAATTAGTTTAGTAGTTTAGTTTAATTTATTATTCCCATATACACCTTATTGTAGCTCTCAATTATAGAATCTGGATTTCATCCGATCTTGTCCAAAATTTGTACGGTCTGACGTACATCTTTTATCTGGATCTTATCCGGTTACATCCGAAATCTTTCCGGTCCGAGGTATCGCTAATCGGGATTTTGTCCCGACGTGTCTGGAATTGCCCGCTGTAATGAAAATTTTGTATCTGAAATCAATCCGAAATAGTACGAAATTAACACTGTTTTTGTCATCCGAAATTTCTCCGGAATTATTCCGGTTCACATGCTCGAAATTAATTCCCTGCTAAAAATTCCGGATTCTGAAATATGTCCTAAATTGTCAGGTTTGACGTCCAGTTTTTGTAATCCGAATTCTGTCCGGAAAATACAAATATTTATACTGATTCCGGATCCACAATCAAAGAAATTAATTTTAAGACCAAAAATACATTAAAATAAAAAAAGTAATTAAAATTAATTTGGACACATATTTCCTAATTTCCAAGCAGCCACACGGAAGAAATTATTTCTCAAGCTATAATTATATTATTAATATAAACAAACGGACCAAATTCCATTTGCACTTTGATTTCAGGGGATAAGTTTTCCTTGCGCAAATTTCGGATTGCTTCTGACTAATTCCAGGCTCGCAGATTTTGTCCGGGCATATTCGGGATTTATCCGGACGATATTCCCTTTGCACTTTGATTTCAGCGGATAAAAAGTTTTCCTTGTGGACAAATTTCGAATGGATTCGGATTATTTCCGAGCTCGAAGTTTTTTTCGGATAGATTTCGGATTCAGCTAGACTAAATTCCACTTGAAATCGTATAAATTTCAGTCTTGTTCGGACAGAATTAGTCCGGAATTTATTCGGAATTCTTAGCGGGGAAGGATTATAACAGCCATATCAAATTGGAGTTTTTACCCGGACAAAATCCGAACGAATGCGGTTGAATTTCCACTTCCACTTAAATAAAAAAATGTCTTGCACTTTCGTCCCGTAAGAATTTCGGATTGCATCGGAATGAATAAAAAATTGCTTGCACTTTTGTCTCGTACGAATTTCAGATTACATCGGACTGATTTCGGATTCAAGTTTTTGTTTTGGACAGAATCCGTACGGAAACGGACAAATTTCCGTTTCCACTTTACCTAGAAATAATTTCCAGTTCTAAATTTCGTATAATTTCCATACGAAAGTGGATTTATTTCGGATGGAAAATTTTTATTCAGATAGAAATCGGATGAAACCGGACCCATTGCGGACAAATTTCGTACAAATTGTGAATGAATTCGGATATATTTGTCCAAAATTAGTCCAAAATTCATCCAAAATTTTAAGGAGGGGGTTCTGCAATGTTGAGAGATGGTATGAAATGTCCGCCCTTTGAAATGGTAGAAAGTCATTTAAACAAATTTTGTTAAAAATGTTGCGCAGAAGTTTTTTATGCTGTCATAGATATTACATAAAAGAATATTGTTTTACTTCGCAAATATTATAGAAACTAAGTTGAATTGTTATTAATTGATATTAATTTAAATTACCATTTCAAAGGGCGGACATTTCATACCATCTCTTAACATTGCAGAACCATTTCTGAAAATCATTTCATGATTGCAGGAAATATATCTGCAACATTGATGCATCGGACGGTGCTGTTAGGGCTTCTAACACCCTCCTTTATTAATTTTAATATACAATGTATACCAAATCTAATGTAAACGTTAACTGATTAATTTTCATATGCTTGAGTATTAATTTTAAAATACTTTGTACACTTTAAACGTATATTGAAACTTATGTACAATGTACAATTGTAAACTAAAAGTGTGTTGAAATGATCATTTCTAACAATTTCCATAACTGGGAATTCGATTAGTAAGACATAAATATGTAGAATTTAGGGAAAGCATTGCTACAGGATTGTTAATTCATGGCAAAATGAGTTTACATTGCCTATAGGCTAGAGGATTGACGGGATGTACGACTGCATCTAAAATTTGGATCAACGCCAAAGGCAATATGCATTAACCAGCACGTATTTGAAATTCAAGCCAAAGGAGATTAAATTCACATTTATTGATATACAAAGACAGTGAGGCCAACACCTACTCTAACCTTTTAAAGGATTTCATTCGATCGCCGAACTCATTGGAATACGACTGTAATTGATGCAGCTATATTGCGTCACATCCCGTTTTCAAGAAAAATGGAATTGCATGCCCAAAATAACGCGATTTGGCCATCTTTGAAAAATCGTAGTGGATAAACCCGACATGTTAGAGACCTCAGTAGTGGCTAAAATTATAGTTTAGGTATTGCACGTTATTATGCAGAAGACAAAAATTATGCAACTTGTGATGTCATTATGATGTATATATTTTTTTGTGGGGGGTGAAAAATGCTTTATATGCACACTGTATAAAGTCAGTAGTGAGAGGCTCGCCCATGAATGGGCCCTACCCACTAAAATCACCTATATTATGCACCAACTCATGAGTCATGACTTCGGAACCGTTTTCGTATTACTTTAGGGCCATAGGCGTGTAACGCAATCCTCTGGCGTCGGCGTCGACCTTTTCGCCCGGTTGGGCTTCTCTTTCCGAGCTAGCCTGCTTCCCTTCTGCTCTTTCCTGCTCTTCACTTTTCTTTCTTCGAAGGATTTCCTCAACAAATGTTGCTGCAGCATCCCAATTCGATTGAAACTACCGCATGTGCCCCACAATTTTTTGGGACGAACGCATCCCCCCAAGCGTCCCCTCGTGAAAAGAAAGACCAACTTAAGACTACAGTGTAGGCAGGTAAAGGCCTGTCTTAAAGTGGTCATAAACTGATCTTTTCTGGTCCCCAAAAAACCACAGTCCTTTTGTACTCGCCGGCAATTTAAACCCCCAATATCCCATCATTATTAGGGTCATTACTTTCTTGTAAGTTTCCACAGAAAGAGATGAATAAATTGTGGGAGGGACAGAGTTGAAGCCTCTAGATCTGACTTTCAGGTATAGCTAGTCTGTTTATACAGACAGCTATCCTTACTTCAGAGAGAGAGAGAGAGAGAGAGAGAGAGAGAGAGAGAGAGAGAGAGAGAGAGATATTAGTATCTATTTCAATGCCCTAAAAAGTGATGCAGGTATAGGCTGAAGGGAAAAAACCAGAAAAAGACCAAACGTGGTTTGAAACTGGTCTTAAAATGGTATTAAGTTGGTTTTTCTTTTCACAAGGGTTATGATAGACTTGAAAGTAACTTAAAGAAAAAACTATTTTTAATATTATTTTCATTTTTTTGACAGTATTATTTTTGAATGTTGTGTTAGATTTATTCTAATTTTAAACCAATCATGGAGAATTTTAGATTTCTGTATAGGCCCTTTAAATGTCACCTGAGTGAGAAAGTTTATTGCGGAAGAAGGATAGATTAGCAGGGATGGGTATGTATATGTTATATATATAATCATGTATATTACATGGTTTTCGACATGTATGGTATATTACGTATATTACGTCCTTAGTTTCTTAAAAATGCATTTTACGTTGGATCACGTGATTATATGGGCGGAATTTTTTAATTTGTTATTTTAAAAATACCCAATTGCCTTACATAAACAACTAATATTGAGCAATTAATTAATTACTCGTCATTATTTATCACTTTCCTAAACCAATTATTTTTTAAAAAAATAATAATATACTAATGTGGAGCTTAAGAATATTCAAGTGTTTCGGTGGTAATACCTCTTGTAATTGGAAAGCTTGAATAATTTGAAATATTTGTGGTCAGAATTCATGTTTTTAGCCATGTTACCATTACAACACATTGGAAAAGGCTACTGCGCCACATTAGACACACATACATACAGCACAAATAAACGTTTTTTTATTCATTAAGTTTAGTTATATAAGTATCATTTCAACATTGGAAAGGTTCAAAATAACTGATATGAGGAATCTTTCAATAAATTTAAAATAATCTACTATAAGTTTCCATTCGTTTTTTGTTGCACTTCTGATATAAGTAAAAATTTTAAAACATGAAAAACACATTTTGTTTAGTAAAATTTTGACAATTGCTTTAATTTTTCTAATTTTTTTACCATTCGTCACTGAATACTGAAATGCATTCAATCAAGTTGTCCTTTCTCTCCCAGAATCCGCCAATATATAAATACCGAGTGCGTCGCATTAGCTACCGCGCCACAATACACGACGCTTCTCTATCAAAATAAATTCGATTAAATATAAGTAAATATCATCCGGTCCCATGCTACCTACTACATTTGTTCAGTTTTGTAGCGTTATATATTTTTATGGAAAATTCCAGATCTAATTATTAATGCACGAATACTTTCAGAATTGATTACAGAATTTGAAAATAAAGTTCATATGTTCTTTCTAATCATAATTGCAAAGTATGATATTGCAAATACTTTTTAAATGTCCCTGAATTTTATGGCATATATAAAGCATTGAAAATGTGTGAAAAAAATATTTTTAATAAAGAGGATGGCATCCCATATTAAAAAATAAATTTTTTTTGTAGAAAAATTTTTAAATAGTATTTTATAATCTATAAAAGCATTTATTAGCAAGGCGATGACTAGCTATTGACAACAGTAATATTGACCAATGATCAATAGATAGAATTAGCCAATCAGAGAGAAGCGTTTTTTGAGGTTTTGTTAAGAAAAAATTGAAAGTGCATTGTGGTGCAATATGTCGGCGGTTCACAACAGACAGAATTTGATAGGATTTTAATGGCAAAAACTGGCGATTAGATTTCCCATACGGAAAGAAACTACTTAGCAAGCCTAGTAGTATTTTCGCAAATGTTTGATATCGACTAGATATCACAGAATGTGCCGTAACAGTTGAAAAAGTTAATTTAAATATCAGTAAAAAAACATTCTAAGTTAGTATCAGTTGATTAATAGAAATGAATTGATACTCTGAACTTCAGTTTTGTTAATAGATGATTTGGTTTTCTTAAAGATTCTTATAGATAACACTTAAATAATTCTGAGATGATAAGGGTTTGCGAAAAGAGTAGAGTATCAGTTAGGAGGAAACTCGTTAAAGTCCTTTATTAAATAATCAATTGATAAATGTTAAATTTATGAAAGAGAAAACATCTCTTCACTAAATGTTTACTCTTATTGCACACTTTTCTAATAATTTATCGATTAACAGTCTTCAGAAGATGTTAAAGTTTTATGGAATCACGACTAATTCGTCGCGGTGCTCGTTAGTACGCTTACTGGAGACACGGTTCGGCAGCTCTCAGTACATACACACACACACACACACACACACACACACACTTGAGCGCGAGAAAGTGATTTGGCACACACAACATGCCATGAAATTCAGACAATAATCGCAAAGATACTGACACTCTTCACAAGTTTTGATTCTGAATGTATAACCTCTAAAATTTTTCTAATTTTGACAATCTTTAATAAATGACAATTTAGTTTCAATATCAGTTACTAATTAATCTAAAATACCATTTTTTTATTCTAAGTTGAGATTCCTAAATATTATCACACAATTTAATGTGACATTCGTGATATTAAGTATTACTCCAAATAGTCGCGAAAATATTACTAGCATCTTTAAGTACTTTCTTTTCGTAAGGGTTGTCGATTAATGAGTCACATAACATGGCGAACTGGCGATTACATTTTATTTATTCACAATAGCATTTTAAACATAAATGATTAAAGTTTATATACATTTATTAATTGATTTTCATTCAAATCTTTTTAAAAATTTATACAGATTTCTGAAGTTGGCGAAAATACTTAAGTTGACGATAACTGGACGTTTTCCCTTAAATTGAGCACATTTTGGAGGTGACTGTATGAAGGAAATATTAATCAAAACATATACGAGGTGTGATAAAAAAATAACGGGAATTTTTTAATTTCGCAGGCTTTATCGATCCGATTTTCAAAAAAATTGTTTATATTGTTAGTACACATGTTCCTGAAGTATGCTGGCAATAGCAGTCATTTTGGATGCTTTGTTTATTTTTGACAGTCGAAAAGTTAAACGTGTTTTGGTGTGCTCAGCGAATTTTCACTTTCAAGAAAAATGGATCAAAGAATTTTTTTAAAATTTTGCTTAAAAAATGGAATAAAGTGCAGCACCGCATTCAAAATGTTAACCGTAGCTTTTGGCGAATCTACTATGAGTAAAACAAGAGTTTACGAGTGGTACAAACGTTTCAAAGAGGGCCGTAAAGACGTTGAAGATGACGACCGCCCTGGACAACCCTAAAACATCAATAACCGACGACAACGTCGAACAAGTTAAGAAAATTATTCTAGAAAATCGCCCAATCACTATCAGAGAGGTTGCTGATGACGTCGGAATATCATTTGGCTCATGACAAGCAATTTTTTTGGATGTTCTGGGCATGAAACGTGTGGCAGCAAAGTTTGTTCCGAAATTGCTGAATTTCTACCAAAAACAACGTCGCGTAGACATCGCTCAGGAATTGCTGAATTAAGTCAACGGCAATAAAAAAAACTTTTGAAAACGATCGTAACAGGTGACGAAACATGGGTGTATGGGTATGACGTCGGAACCAAGGCCCAATCGTCCCAATGGAAGCTGCCTGAAGAGCCAAGACCGAAAAAAATTCAACAAGTTCGATCAAATGTGAAGGTTCTCCTCACTGTTTTCTTTGATTTCAATGGCGCAGTGCATCATGAATTCATGCCGTATGGTCGTACTGTTAATAAGGAATACTATCTGGAAGTTATGCGCCGTTTGCGTAAAGCAATCCGTAGAAAACGCCCAGAATTGTGGTCAAACCACTCGCGGAAATTGCATCACGATAATGCTCCCGCTCACACCTCACTAGTTATTCGTGATTTTTTGGCAAAAAACAAAACTGTTGTCTTGCCTCAGCCACCGTATTCACCCGACATAGCCCCCTGTGACTTCTTTCTATTCCCGAGACTGAAGAAAACCATGAAAGGACGACGTTTTGACACCATTGACGAGATAAAAACAGAATCGCTGAATGCCATACCGAAAACTGAGTTCTAGAAGTGTTTCGAAGATTGCAAAAAGCGCTAGCACAAGTGTATTATATCTGAGGGGGGTTACTTTGAAGGGGGCAAAGTTGATCTTGACTAATAACTGAAGATTCTTCAAGAAAATCAAAAATTTACGTTATTTTTTTATCACACCTCGTACTTCTTGCCCCTAAAACTCTTAATTAATAGGTTATTCCAGAGTAAAGTTACCCTTTAGAATGATAAAATTTAAACTTTAAATTTAAAAGTTGTCACAATCAGTAAAGTTAGTTGCAAAAAGAAATATTATTGGTATTTGGACTATATTTTTAAAAATAATTTTAATAATTTTAAAGCAATATTTCATTTTGATTACTATGTTTTTAATGAGATATAAGCCTCTAAAAGAAGATCTAATTGCTATTTAAAGCTAAAAAATATTGTAAATTGTTGAAATAAAAAGATTGTCATTAATTTTTTTTTAATTGAATATAAAATAAGAGTGCACTTCTTCACCTCGCTTATCATTATTTTTACACTTAATGTGATTAATATGAATAAAAAAAAGGTTTTATATGGATCGAAAATACTTTTTTTCTTTTAAATATAAAATCGAAAAATTCCAACTTTGTTACGAAAAGAGTCACAAGATATTTTGAGACCTAAAACACTCTTACAGAATCTAAAAATTATTATTAACTTTGGAACTGTTTTTTTATAACAAACCCGCATAAATTTTATCATCAAATATCCTGTCTAACTGTTCTTTTACTTTAAAATAAACTGTACCTTCAATATTTGACGGAGAAAAATGCTTAAGAGTAGGAGTGTGCAAAAAACTCGAAACTCGAAGCTCAAACGAGTCGAGCTGACCTTGTTATGTTTCGAGTTGAGTCAAGCTAAGCTAGATACGGTTGAGTCGAGTAGAGTCAAGTCGAGTTCGAGCTTTCCGAAAAGCTCAACATTTTTCGAATACTCGAATGTCTTCGAGGACTCGAAACTTTCGAGTACTTGAACAGTTTCGAGCTACTTGAAAGTTTCGGCTTCTCGAAAGTTTCGAATAACTCGAAACTTTCACTTGTCCAAAATTTTCATTTTTTAATTTTGGCCACAAATTTGTGATCAAATTCTTTGCATTTTAAAAATCTTTTCAACATTTTGTATAAAAAGTTTGGTATTTTTGAATTCTGATCTTAAGTTCACTGTTAGAAACCTGAAATTTTCGAGCAGCTCGAAAATGATCGAGTACTCGAATTTTTCGAGAACCCGAAACTTTCGAGTAGCTCTAAACTGTTCGAGTACTCGAAACTTTCGAGCTTTTTGCACACCCTTACTTAAGAGTCGTTTTAGAGTTTTTCTTCGATTAAATTACGAATTTTCATCTTTCGAGATCAATGGTGACCTCAAAAATAAATTAAAAATTTTTTTAAATATCTTGTGCTATTGTTCTTTTAATATAGGGGGTAAAATTTGCCAAGTGTACCGCCCTAAAATTTTGTTGTCGTCTATCTTATTGAATCTCGCCCAGTTTGTAGTGCTAGTGGACCTCTTTAAATTCTGAAAAAGAGGGTGCATTTAGTACAACGGGTTATCAAGAAACAGGGGCTCGGATTTTCAACGATTCACCCTGACCACTAATTTTCAAATGTACAAAACTTCTAATACAGTTGTCCAATTTTAAGTTTTTATGGGAATTTTGGAAAGGTATGTTAACAAGGTTTACATTAAAAATTATTACTTTACGATGAAAAAATTATTTCACCTCGATTTTTCATTTTAAAAAACATTTCTGAGTTTTTCTCGCGATGCAGAATTATTTATTTCTTTTTAAGTACGATAGGAAAAAAGCATGATTTTTTCTCTTCAAAATCATCTCAAAACGAAAAAGGGACAGAAAATATTGGTTGACTTGTAGGTCATAAGAGCACGGGTGCCCCGCGCCAAATAGCCGCAGCGCTACCAGGCGTACTGTAGTGTCTTAGTGGTTCTAATACCTAATAAAAATGAATTTTCTGTTTCTGTACAACGAACATTTTATTTTATTCTTACTTCTTGACAGTTGGAGAAAGATTTAGATATCTTCTAAACGAAATTTTTAAAATGATTTCATTGTAGAGAAACGATAGTTGATAATAAAATGACAAACGATTCTGATGGCTGATTCTACTCGTCTCTTACATTTTGGGGTGCTTTTCGGTATGAGTCCCCTTGTCTCTCACAATGGTACTTCAAAAAATGACTTTTTATTTGATTTCACGTTCTCTTTGCTATTCTCTTAGCGATCTTTTTCATCGGGAAAATGTCATTCCGAAGGAGATGCCGAATAGTTCTTCAAAATCAGAGTCGATTCCGGAGAGGGTACATAGAAATGATATTTTTTTAGCCATATTTGATGCAAGAGATATTTTATGGTTTTTGATACTATAGAAGTCGTTCCGATCCCAAAACATATTTTTCAAATCGTCACACTAGGGAGAGAACATCTGAAATTTCATGAACAATATATGATGCAAGAAATATTTTATTGGTTGTGATACCATAGCAGTCGTTCCGAACTCAAAATAGACTTTTCAAATCGTCACACAGGGTAGAGACCATCGAAATTTAAAAAATGAAAATTATGGAAATTCTAATTCAATGTACAACTGAAATGCCATGAGCCATATTTGATGCAAGAAATATTTTATGGTTTTTTGGAACGAAGTTCCTTATGGCGCGTTAAACTATTACAACTCTGCGACGAGCTAACCAGCAAAAGTCGTCACCAAAAAGCGTTAAATAAAAGCGTTACGGAAGTGTATAACGAATGTCGCACAAAGAGAGAGCGATAACGCTAGCTATACACCACATACATCTGTATGTGGTGTATACCTATTCTCTCTCTCTCTCTCTCTCTCTCTCTCTCTCTTTCTTTCTTTCTTTCCTTCTCGAGTGAGCGTGAAACACATGGCGTGCCACGCTAGCTATAGTTATACATCTGTATGTAGAGTATACCTATCCCCCCTCCCACCCCCCTCTCTCTCTCACATATAGTGTGCGCTTAAAAATTTTTTTTATGTGTCATAAAAGAAGTAAAATTTTTGATTGATTCAATACACTTGATTATGAAATGATAACCTATACCTAAATTTTTTTTAATAAACGTAAATTATTTGTTTTTTAATAAACGTAAATTCTTTGATGAAAAATATACTTTTTATTTGTCATAAAAGAAGTAAAATTTTTATTCATTCAATATTTTTGATTATGAAAAGATAACCTCTACCTAAATATTTTTTTTAATAAACGTAAATTCTTTGATGAAAAATATACTTCTGTACTAACGAAAGAAACTTCGTTCCTACCGGGTGTCCCACGACAGGCGATTCCCTGGTTTAATTTGTCCCTGAATCGAATTCTGCGTGGTATAAAAGACACAGGAGATAGGGGAAAATGACTCAAGGTAATTTCATAGAGCTCCTTTAGGCGAGCAACTTTGGCCTCTTGAATTTTCTTCGTATCTCGTTATTTTCTGAAAGTTACTTGTGGAATACATTCTCATCACGGTTGATAATTTATATTCTTTTTTTTAATACTATAGAAGTCGCTCTTCAGATTCCAAAACAGACTTTTCAAATCGCCACGCTGGGTAGAGACCGTCGAAATTTTTAAAAAAACAACAATTATGGATATTCTCCTCATTTAATGCAGAACTGAAATTACATGAACCATATTAGATGCAAGAGATATTTTATAGTTTTTGATACCATAGAAGTCGTTTCAATCCCAGAACAGCAAAAACCCTTTTCCATATTTTTTTTAATGTTTAAATTTTTCAATGAAATATTAATTTGACGACAAAAGTATCAGAACAGTTTTCCTTCCTTTTTAGTTTCTGTATCAGATTTCGGATGAACAGATGAGAAACTTCAAAAAGTGACAGAGCTAATCGATAATTTATAAATTATAAACAATTATTAATAACTCGAGATTGGACCAAAATTCGAGGGGGGTACCAAAAATTGTCATTATCAGCAGATCATTCTGCACAACTTTTGCACAAATTCTGCACACATTTTGCAATAACGTCTGGACTACTAAGATGTTATAGAATTTATAATTTTTTGACACCCGGTATCTTATAAATTCTTGCAAATATACACGGAATTCGGTCGCCACGAATTTCACAAAATATTACTTGTTAGAATTCGAAATTATCCAAGATATATTAATGGAATTAATTTCCGAGGTCTTTGATCAATAACTATCCCGTGCAAACCCGTAAACCCATATTCAACCGACCTGGCCCGCAAATAACTCAGCCCGATCCGACCCGACCCCACTTTATTCGCTAGCTTGTGCGCGCCTAGGGCGCGCGAAATTCTCGTTGCGCTTCGCATGCCGATAAAATAGATTCTCGCGCTTCGCGATCCGATGTAATTGAACGTTGCACTTCGCGCTTTGTTATAATTGAACTTCGCGCGATATCCTTATGGCGCGTTTCGTTCGCTAATTTAAGCGCGCCTGCGGCGCAAGAACTATTCGATGCAATTCGCGCAGAGTCAATTTTATGCCTTATCATTTACTATTTCTATACTGTAAGTAAATTTTGCAATGTTCTAAATGCAAAATTAATTTGCTCAAAGTTACTTCGACTTTGAAGAATACATTTTCATCACGAGTCTCGCGCTGCGCGCTCGAATATATCCTGAAAATGAAGAATTAATGTGTGAAGAAAACTTTAATATTTATTTTTTAGGTTTGTCAAAAAAAACGAATTCTTTTCTGCGTGCCTTGAATGTACTCTGAAATAAATTTCTGATAAGAATGTGCCCACTTGCGGTGGACTGATTTTTGAATTTCACACAGAAAACTTGATTTTATATTTTTTCAAGGTTTATACATGGTACAATTCTGTTAATTCCGGCTCGATCAAAAAAATTTTAGTGAGGTAATTCGTAGAGTTTTTTGAAAACTACGGACAACCGACATTAAAACTTTTGTAACTTTGAAAAAGGGATTCTAAAAAATTTTGAAATACTCTTCGAATACTCTCAACATTAAGTTGATCTCCTTCTCATCATCTACCAACAAAACCACGTCGTCCGCGTACGCTAGAGAGTATAGATTGCTATTACCGTTGAGTGAAGATAGGTATAGAGAAGACACGGAGGGCGTTTGAGTGTAACTTTGATTGCGGGTAAAGACGTCAG
>JBAGKK010481895.1:0-16907 GCA_037177015.1 Euceroptres primus
ATTGAGCGCGGGAAAGGGTTGTCCATATGCCTACACGTTAAATAGGTCAAGTTCAAAAGCAATTTATTCAAATTTAAACCCCGCAAGGCCCTATATGATTATAAGTTGCATGAGTAGAATGTATTCAGCTATCGATTTGTGCATAAAAAAGGGCACTCCACTGTTATCGATAGAATAGCCGAACTACCTTAAGCTCCTATTTACTTTTGCGTCACGTTAAATCGCAAATCTCCTTGAAATTATACAAATGGATAACTTGTTTTGTACAGATTATGCTCGTGAAAAAAACCACACTAAATCGGTGGGTATCAATTTGTTCCTAAGCTGATCCAAATTAGCAACAAAATGTTGCAAGTTGTAATTTGTTTGCAACATTTCGAGTCACAGAAAACCTTGATTCAAAATGTTCAGAAAACCTTCAGGTTTTCTGTGACTCTAATATTGAAAGATTGTTTTAAAATATTCAAAATGAAATGCAACAAAATTCGCACCAGTTGTTTTCTGTAAAGTAACATAACTATATATTTTTATAAATAATTCGATTCTTGATATCTCGACGTATCTACCCGCACGCACGGACATTTCTGTTAGTACACGTTCACGAACGTAAGTAGTTACGTGATTGAACTACCAAAGTTCCTTGTCCACTGCCGATAGCCGAAAAGAATTCTGGATGAGTTGTTCTGAAAGTGGTCAGCTAATTAGAATTCTTCCTGCGACATTACACCTGTGATTATGATCAATCAGAACCCCGAAAGACGAGAGGTTTAACGCTACTGACTTTTCGATATACCTGAAGTTTTCAACTTTCAAATAAACGATTTTTTTTCTTAACTCAAATTTATTTTGAAATCACATTGTTCCAATTACAAATCAAAAGAAAAATTAGGAGCTTCTTTTTATCACACATTATTTTCCTTAGTAGTAAACAAATATTTTAGAACATTCTTGAATTTAAAATCAAATCAAATAAAAATATTTCGTTCATTTGAACGTTCAAAACTTCAAGCATGTGACTTTTCGCAGGAATTTAAATAAAAAATTTAGTCGT
This sequence comes from Euceroptres primus, assembly GCA_037177015.1. Lineage (NCBI taxonomy): Eukaryota > Metazoa > Arthropoda > Insecta > Hymenoptera > Figitidae > Euceroptres > Euceroptres primus. The sequence continues at coordinate 1,052 of JBAGKK010481895.1, forward strand.
ATCATATGTAAACACTAATAAAATTAATCTCTGGCAAAAAAGAGGTTTCAAGAAAAATTATGGCCTACGTCATTGGCACAGGATATAATTTTTGTCAAAGATCTAAGAAAAGTTGTTATGGAACAGCGGAATACAATAAGTATAAGACACAAAAGAATAATATAAAATTCCCAATGTTTGAAAACGCGTAAAAGTTTTCTCTCCCAAGAGAACGTCCATAACGAAATTGTGGAGAGCGTGCGTTGGCGATATTTCACGACAAGAAGCACAGTCACCCTCTGTTCTCTAAAACCTGCGATAAATAAGTATTTTTCTTTTTCCTTGTAATGACCCTCGCGGCGACGACAGATCCTCCTGATTGCACGGCGCACCGCTTTTCTATCTTTAGTTGACATTTTTTTCTTATATTTCTACAAGTGCTCAGCGAGAATAACTAATTATACATATGTGTACCTATATGTATTTATAAGTGGATATCTTCTTGCTTTAGGGGCCAAATAATAATTCAAAATTTACTTATGCGTTTCGGCCTTATGTTAAAGACCCCTTATTTTGTAATATTATTCTCTGACCAGAAAAAATATTGAAAATATGAATATTCTGCTAAATGCATAATCATAATAATCAACTATACTCTCTAAATCTGAATCAGTCAAAATTTTCATTGATTTCATTCCGTGACCCAGTTTTAGCTAATTTATCAGAGAATTTTGGCTGAATTTCAGTGAAATTGACTGAAATTCAGTCAAAATTCTTTGATGAATTAGCTAGAAATGGTTCACTGAATAAAATCAGTGAAAATTTTGACTGATTCAGATTTAGAGAGTAAACAGGGTTGCTACAAGACCAGAAAAATCTGGAAATGTTATGAAATTTTGAAAAAACGACTGGAATTTTTTAGCTGCACCTCATCTTTTAAAGTCTGAATAATTACACTGAAAGCGCGGTTCTTTGCCGAGCAAAATACTGCTTCCAGAAAGTAGTTTATACATACTAACACATTCAAATTTGGGCAAGGGGTTCGAGGGGACGAGGAATGCTGAACCTGACTTGTTTACCTTTAGAGTCACTCGCTTTAATGCCAAGGCCATTGAGGCAACCCCCGAAGCCGGCATTAAATCGAGCTTTCAGTGTATTTCTTGTAAAAATTGACCTATCGAACAGCGTACAAAAGGGTCACTTATTATTAACTCTTCTCCATTCTTCGTAGCAAATAAAAACCGATGCAACATTCTTTTACTTCTTTCGTACAGGTACACGAACGAAATATATTATTACTCTAATAATTATTTTGTGGTATCTACAACATGACATAGACATATAATACAATCAATTACATCGAGCAGATTTCGGAACAGATGCAAATGTAATGATCCTTCGCAGCCTTATGCATGAAATATCAAATATATTAGGCGTATTTACCTGAAATTTAATTAATATAATGTAATTCGTATATATCTCTAACACGAAATCTTCCATGCAAACATATGGTGCTTCACAACACAGATGGGTACTCTACTCATGGACGAGACACTTGCATGGTATGAAGGCACATTTTACGAGCGTAATAGGTTCAGCTAATACTCTGCATCATCGTCAGTCGAGGTCGTCATAAGGCAACAATATACCGGACAGTTTATGATAGGGAAAGAGTCAAGATTGAATTAGGGTGGTGATCTGGTGATTGTATATAGCAAAAGCTTTGCGCGGCTAGGTTTTGAAGGGTGTGCGTGACCCCGCCCGCTAATCTGTATCGATATTTCCCTTCTTACAGTCACATATAAGGAACTAGTCATTCATTGCCTATCTAAATCCTAATGTGAAAATCTCCGTAGGCGTGATCGGCCATCGAACAATGCATTGCACTATATATCATATTACTCATTGAAATTTTAGGGCAAAACAAATCACTCTCTGCTTTCCCGTATGTTCACCCCCAGGGACCAGTTTTACTGAGATTAAGGAGAACTTTTGTACGCCATAAACTCAGTTGTGATGAATTATTTATTACCTACTTATTTACTCATTTATTTATTCAATCGTCACAAGTATTTTAACCGTGATAGATGTCCAGGAAGTTGACAACGCCAACTTCAAAAACAAAAAAAATTGTGCTGAATTGTAGTAGATTTGTAATCCATTGTGCCGTAAAAGATTTTTTAGAAAATGAAAATTTAAGCCCAAAAATCGAAAACACATTTTTTTAAGTCAGCCTCGCCAATTGGTTTTTTCGAAAAAACAAATGTTATGCTGGGTAGCATAAAAGTCACACAAAAATGTGCCGCAAACCTACATTTGATATTATGAACCATTTTCGAAAAAAAACAATATTTAAAAAATCAGCCGCGCCATTTTGTTTTTTTGACAAAAAAAAACTTGTGCTAGGAACTACTTACTGGCTACGCATGCAGATATGGAATCAAAATCTTAAACCATTTTCGAAAAAAAGCGATTTAAAAAAAAAACTAAAAAAAAAGATCAATTCCAGAATTTCAAAAAACGGAAACTTGTGCTGAGTTGTGCTAGGCTAGCACAATAATTATCTCTAATGACAATTTTCACTGGGATTAATACTCAAATTCATATTTTTCAGAGAAATGCAATATTTTTGGACTTGGAATAAATTTTTGACCAAGAAAAGTCAAATTTTTTTCTAAATTGGACTAATAGAATTTATATTTTATTCGTTTTTGAGGTTGCCTTTTTTATTAGTCTAACTTCAAAAAAAAAATTTCAAAGTTAAAAAAATTTGTTCCAAATCCAAAAAAATTGCATTTTTCTGGAAAATATGAATTTGAGTGCAATTTGCCATCGAGATAATTATTGTGCTAGCCTAGCACAACTTAGCACAAGTTTCTGATTTTCAAAATTTGTATTTTTGAAAATGTTGGGTCAAAAACGCGTTCCAAGTTCAAAAAGATTACCTTTTTTTGGAAAATATTAATCCTAGTGAAAATCGTCATTAGAAATAATTATTGGGCTAGCCTAGCCCAACTTAGCACAAGTTTCAGATTTTCGAATTTCGTAATTTTGAAAATTTTTGGTCAAAAACGCTTCCAAGTTCAAAAAGATTGCATTTTTTTGAAAATATTAATTTTAGTGCAAATTGTCATTAGAGATAATTATTGCGCTAGCCTATTACAACTCAGAACAAGTTTCAAATTTTCAAATTTCGTAATTTTAAAAATTTTAGATAAAAAACGGGTTCCAAGTCCAAAAAGATTGCATTTTTTTTGAAAAATATGAATTGGAGTGAAAATTGTCATCAGAGATAATTAGCGTGATAGCCTAGCAGAAGTCAGCACAAGTTTCCGATTTTCGTAATTCTGAAATTGATCATGTTTTTGAGTTTTTTTGAGTCGCTTCTTTTCTAAAATGGTTTAAGATTTTGACTTCATATTTTCAGCGCAGTAGTATGCGTAGCAAGTAGTTCCTAGCACCAGTTTTGTTTTGTCAAAAAAACAAAATGGCGTGGCTATTTTTTTTAAATATTGTCTTTCTGGAAAATGGTTCATAATATCAAATTTTGGTTTGCGGCTCATTTTTGTGTGACTTTAATGCTACCCAGCACAACATTTGTTTTGTCGAAAAAACCAATTGGCGAAGCTGACATAAAAAAAATTTTTTTTTATTTTTGGGTTCAAATTTTCATTATTTCAAAAAATCTTTTACGGCACAATAGAGCACAAATCTAGCACAATTTTCTTTTTGTCAAAATTTGAAGTTGGTGCTGCCAACTTCCTGGACATCCCTGATGGAACAAAAAATCAATAAACCGGAAATTCATCTGCTACAAAAATGATAAATCTGGTCAATTAAAAAGTTCACGTCGGGTCATGGGAACTCGAGGTGTCTTGGCTCTAGCTTAGCGAGTTTGTGTAATCTTTTTAATATCTTGCAGTACTACGTGTACACTTCACCTGACAAAGATTAAAATGTTGTGGTGCGCAAACAGTGCACTGTGGACGAGTCATTAATTTTCACAGCCCCCTACGCTATATGGTACAGAAATTCATGCATCAACTTGATGAAAAAAACATGCAAAAAAATAAACTAACTTTCATTCAGATTATTTATATCTTTCTCCAAACAATCGTTAAGTTTGATTAATTATAAGTAGCGAAATAGCAGTAGTGAATTGTTTTAGTCTGATTTTCTCAAAAAGTAAGTAATTCAACTACTTTGAAGGAGAACTCGTACAAGTTTGCAAGGGAATGCATTTTGGTCAGATTAGACAAGAGCGAATCCAACACCCAAGAAACTTATACGTGCAGACTGCAGGAATTTAATTCCCCTACTTTTCCTCATTAAATAGACGCTTTCGTTAGTTCTTTGTTCGTAACACGTGGAAAGTTAGAGTTTCGAAGTAAATGGAATAAATACATCAAACACAGACCGATAAGCCTCCAATCATTCTTCCATTCTTCCACTTAGAGAAATGTCCTCCACAGTATCGAATCTCTTCTTAAATTAAAGTTAAAAGAATTTTCTTTTGCAACAAACATAATCCTTTTGCAACAAACAACTTCGTAATTTTGTAACAAAATAGATTTTATGTCAAAAGGATGGTCCAAACAAAACAATTGCTTGTAAAAGGCCCATATTTTTGTTTGAAGACAACTTTCTCTGAGTGTCCTAATTGTATTTCTTTCGTCTATTGATAAAATGACAGGAATCAACTAAAAAGATAAAAATGCTTTTAAAGCCAAATTCGGTATGGAAAAAGGTCGGGCAACAAAACCAATGGACTTCAGTTTAGTCCGTGTGAACCCCGAATAAAAGAAGTATGATTTCTGAATTAAAATAGAATGATTGTGGGTGAAAACAGAATCGATTCTGGTATCATCTTTCAACATGAAGTTGGTCAGATATCATTTAGAACAACCGAAGACCATATTAGAACGCCCAAAAAAGCATATTGGATTGAAAGTCTAGATTGTACTGTGCTTGGTTTAAAAATACAAGTGTAATTTTTCCTGGCACAAGTTGGCGATTGAGAACCTCAGATTCACTCAAGAAGGAGATTTTTGAGAGTATAGGGACCCTCTTTAGGACTCCCAGTTAAGATATTCAAATCTAAATATCTTCACCGAGCTTGCGTAAATACACGAACGGAGTAGAATCTCTAGATGGTACTGGTTTGACGACAAATATTTACAAGAGACCACGTCGTTCAACGACATGGGTACTACGTGTATGAGAAAGAGGCTCAGCCACCGACGCTTTTGCAATCAAACAGTTCTTATTTGCTGTGATAATAAGAGCCCTGTCTGTGTCTGGAATTATTAATGGATGGAAAATTGATATCCAACTTGCAATGTTGTAAACATGTGTATATTTCCTAAATTTTGTTTAGAATTTCTGAACCAGTTTGGATTTGAATTTCGGAATCAGTTTGCTTTACAATTTCTGAATCAGTTTGCTTTACAATTTCTGCATCAGTTTGGATTAGAATTTCTGAATCAATTTGCTTTACAATTTCTGAATCAGTTTGGTTTAGAATTCCGAAATCAGATTAATTTAAAACAAATATCTGAAAGTATGTTTCAAGGTAGTTAGCTATTGAAAGATAAGGTAAAACTTGGTAGAAATATTTCTTCAGCAATATCTTTAGATGAGACTACTTGAGCAGCACCAGAGACGACTGAGAAGAAGAAAGCGAGATAAGATGCTGCACACCGTACCGACTGCTACAATCCTTTTACGGTCAAAGACTTAATTAGACTACTCGCTAATTAATGCCGACTCGTGTATGTTCCCGACTAACCGTGTACCTAAGTCTACAATTCTACACACCAAGTGCCAGAAGCACCCAGAACCAAACTAAACGATTCCAAGATGACTATAGCTGTATAGCTGAAGCGAACCCTTGGTATAACCGACCAAGGTACAAAAAGAGATGCAAGATTTAGAATTTGTATGCAATGCAGAACTCTAATTAAAAGGCTTACATGTCTGATTTACTTTTTATACAAAAGTTTTGCATTGTTATCTTGCGATAGGCTTGGGTAGGAAATTAACAAGAAAAAGGTCATTCAATGAGCTTCACGAAGAAAAAAGAATCTGTAAAATTAACAGAATATGTAATATTAAAATAAGGATAGATTTTTTTCTGTTAAGTTTACAGACATTTCTGTTGAACTTATAAATGGTCAGTAAATTTAACAGATGTATGTAGAATCTACAGAAATGTTTTATTGGTGTTGGATGTCTAGCGTTTCTCCTTAAAAAAATGCCAGGACTTTTCCAGGTTTTCCAGATCAAAACATAAATTTTTCCAGGTACCGTTTCTTAATTATTACCATAAACTTTGATGAAAAAAAACTTTTTTCCACCAATTTTTCCAGAAAAATAATTTATACAACTAAATGAACCGTATAGAATTTTAAATATGCGATTTATGAAATTTTTTAGTTCAGCTAACTGTATCGGACTATCTGTGAGAATAAGCTCAAAAAATTATTTTTATAAAGGGAATACTCTTTAAGAAGAATTAGTAGTTTTTATTAATGAACTTATTAAACTATTAATGAAATAGAAAGTTCCCGATTCGAACCCGGGCTGCGGTAGTTTTTTTTTTTTAAACTTGGGCTAGATAAAATTTAAAAAATTTCTACTAATCTTTAAGAAAAAAATTACTAGTAAAAAAACGACAAATTCACTTAGTAACCCTAACTAAATAAATTTTTGCAAATTACCAGAAAAAAACTACAAATTCACTTAGTAACCCTAACTAAATGAATTTTTAATTAGTATGCCTAAGTGAATCAGTAGTTTTCTACAAAAGCTTACTAAAGCAATTGATAAACGAATTCTCAAAATTACATTTGAAGAAAAATACCTAATTCAAATAATGTAGAGAGCTAAGAATTCCAGGACTGTGAGTGAAACTCAAGGACTTTTCCAGGTTTTTCCCGGTAAACAAAAATTGACAGATTTCCAGGAAGCAACGACAACTCCTAGCCCGTGGGCCAGAAGCAGTAAAACTAATCCTACCATAAATCGTCAAAACCCAAGCTTACCAAAAAAATTAGCCTGAGCCTTTTTGTATTTTGGAAAACTCTTTTTGTAATTGAAATTATTTTATCACCATTATTTTATTACTGGGCCCTACACTTTTTAATGTAGAAAAGTCTGTTATTTTAACATTTTAGAATTCCATTAACCAGGGTGTCTAGCGTCTAGTCTAGCTCTAGACTAGACACTAGACGACTAGGCACTAGACACCCTGGTTAATGTAATTATAAAATGTTAAAATAACTTCTAGACACTAGACACCCTGGTTAATGGAATTCTAAAATGTTCAAATATGTAACCGACTTTTCTGTAGATTCTACAGACATTTTTTACTGACCCTGGTTAATGAAATTCTGAAATGTTAAAGTAACCAACTTTTCTGTAGATTCTACAGACAGTTTTTACTGACCATCTGTAAGTTTAACAGAAATATCTGCAGAACCCATGTCTGTAAATATAACCGAAAAAATCTGTTGTTCCTATTTGATCAGATGATCACAGATTATTCTGTTAATTTTACAGATTATTTTTTCTCTCGTGTTCGATTGATGTGCTTTACAAGAAAACCAACTTAAGATGACTTGATTAAACGTTCACCAGGTACGATACTTAAGAATAAGAAGTTAAATCGATGAAACGGGCGAGCGAGATGGAAGGAGTTCGGGTTTTCGTGAGTTGAGAGTTACGGGTGTATTTTACATATTTAAATTGGAAGTGTCGATTCCCTCGTTCTGGGGATTGACAGCCGGCGGGTCTCGGCACCCGTTCACCGACGAAATCTTTCACCAAGAAGTTTACACATCGAGCTGCTTGCCTCTCACCAGTTTGAAATTCTGGCCAATGAGAAGAAAAAATTTTGACAGACCCCTTCATAATGGTTTTGGTAAGAAAAAACTAGTGTGTAAACGATTCACTACGTGCAGTGTTGAAAAAAAAACGATCTCAGAGGTTAGTGTCTGTTGAGACTTAAGTTATTCCTCACTTTTAAACAAATACGACTTGAAAACTTTTTAAGACAAAGAAACGAAATCCGGATCAGAGACAAATGCGAATCATTATTGCTTTTGCCGTAAATAAATACAATTAAAAACTAAATTTTTGTGAAAAGTTCAGTCTATTTGTTAAACTAAATGTTTCACAACAATTTAGTATAAATTAGTATTAATTTAGTATTTAGTTTTTTTGTCTTAAACCTATCAAAAAATGCATTTTGTATTTTGGAATTAAAAACTATCAAAATGTATGATCATAATCCAGATTAAAACTGAACTGATTCCACTAATTTTTGGACAAAAGTTGCATACATACCGAGATACATACTTGTGTCAAAAATATTTTGAATATTCATTTTCTAATTATGGATAATCATTGATTCGCACACGTCGTAAAAGGCATGGAAAGTTATTTTTAGGGATGTAATATGGATTTTAATGAATTATTTGTAACAGCTATGTCCATTCGAGCATTGGCTTACCAGGCCGTCATGAATTATTCTCGAATGTGCCATTTCTGTTTTAACATCGGGAACGATAGTGCATTGTGACAATAATAGCTCTTGTGCAATATTCTTGTTTTAATTAAACACAAAAGTATCCTTATAAAGACTCATTTCCAGAATAAATTAATCGAACCAAATATCTATTAAAGTAAACCGATAATGCCAATATCTATCAAATAATACAGGTTTTCAAATAAATCCAACTAAATCAAATTTCATACTTGTGTGATTTTAGAAATATAGGTCACTTTTGTCAAACCAATAGACAAATAACTAGATTTTAGATCATTTGGAATATTTTAGATTATATCAGGGCCTAAATTCTAAAAGAGTTTGTTTATTTATCGAGGTAGTTTATTCCCTACCATAAATCCTCAGAACCCAAGCTTGACTCTTTTTGTATTTTCGAAAATTCTCTTTAGAATTTTAGAAATCGAAATTATTTTACTACCTTTATTTTATTACTCTTCCGCCTAAACGACTAAACTTGTTGTCGAATTGGACTGACCTGTGTTATTTGAAAATCAATCCTGAATGCCAAGAAACAAAGGAGCAATAACATTTAGAGCATGACAGATCACAAGAACTTGACAGAATACTGTTGCTTCAGTTATTTGCAAAGAATTAAGTAATTCAAATAATTAGAGAGTAGTTCACAGTTCTCAGAAGCCAAACCGGGCTCTTTTTGTATCTTCGAAATCGAAATTATTTGACTACCTTTTTTTTATTACTTTTCCCTAGAGCGCACACTAAACTTGTTGTCAAATTGGACTGACCTGGGGTATTCAAAAATCAATCCTGAATGCCAAGAAACAAAGGAGCAATAATATTTTTTAATCTGTTACCGACCAAAAAACAGATTACAAGTAATTGGCAAAATACTATTGCTTCAGTTGTTTGCAAACAAGTAATTAAAATAATTATAGAGTAGTTTACAGTTCGCTATAGCCTCCCGACAATGAAAAGCACCCTTTGTGTATAAACGCGATAAATTGAATTTAAGGCTGAGAATTTCCAGAAAATATAAACAAAGAAATATTTTCGTTAAATGTTTTCGCGTTGGACGGGAGTTGTTAATCGGGATATGTTTTCCTTTTAAGGTATACGATTTAGTAAGGCTCGAGATCGATTCAAATGCAGCTAACCGGTTCTATGCTCCTGAGAACCCCCAAATTGTAAATAAAACAAAAATTTAGAAAGCTCACCTTTAACGGAGACTACCAATGTGGCCAACAACAAAAAGCACTTGGTCCGTCGGAACTCCATTTTCACTGGTAATATCCAAAGCACTTGGAGTAAAACTGGTCTCCAAACAGAACCAATTATCACCAACTCATGATTATTCGATTACTGTAACCCACAAGTATCACTCACGATTACCGACAATGTCGAAGAATTTTTAAATTCTGTTGACGAAACAAACGACGGACTAGGATTTTACTGAATCTACTTTCCGAACGCGTAAACTTCAAGATTGACGTTCCTCTGATAATCGACAATCATCTTGATAAATCGGAAATTCACAGATGGTTTTAAATCAAAACGCGCACGCCGAAAAAACTTGTAAAAATCGCCATTTTGCGGCAATTAGTAAACGTCAAAGCGCCGTGCAGATTAGCACTTGCCGTTGACAATTCACTATCAAAAGAACATCGCGAATCACTATACTTTGATGTTTTTTCCGTGTATTCGGTTCTCACTCATTAAAACTTTCTGGCACAAAGCAACTAGTTGGCATATAATTATTCACTGCACATTACGTGTATACATGATGACTCGAAAAACTAACCTCAAAAATTGTCACGATATGATGCGAACCACAAAGTTTCACAGAATTCCCTTGTTCCCCGCTATCCGAAGGGATTTAGAATACTTGTTTTAGATTATTTTGGGAATCGGCGTCCATTCGAACGTGGACTAAAATGAAAACAACACTCTTACACACAACTACGACTGTTGACGCGGTGGTCAACTCACGACTGGGGATACAGATTCTCTGGAGGCGCCACGCGCCGATTCGATTGAGCTCGGCCGAACTCGGCTCTTTCCGGTGGGGTATTCAACCGCACATGCGCTACAAGTGAATGCGCACGCACAAGATACTACATAGATCTGCAATGTGTGTGGTGTTTATATTAAATTCGAGAGAGCATAAATACCATAACTTCATTTACACATCAAATTATATGAATACAGAATTTTTTTGTTGCAAAATTAATGTTTTCTATTGATCTTTTATACTTGAAAAGGAATCGATTCACTTTTTTTAATTCTCTTCTTCAAGAGGAAATTGGCGGGTAAATAAAAATACGTCCCGAAAATTGAAAAATAAATAAATTTATATTTTCTAAAATATAAATGAATTTTATAAAAATAAATAAATTTATATTTTATAAAATATAAATAAATGTTATAAAATACAAATAAATTTTATAAATATAAATTTATATTTTATAAAAAATAAAAGTATTAATTCTTTGATAAACTTCACAGAAAATATTCTTCTATGAGAAATATTCAATTTTTAATCGACTCCCTTCTTTGTCACTTTGGCTCAAAATTTTTGGAGTATTTAGATGTTGATGGTAAAGTTGGCTTTAAGGTCACAAATAATAAAATTAATATGTCATTAATTAATTACAAAATTATATCTTTCCACAAACCAAAATTTTTTCTTTGTACTTATACTTCAGAAATAAATCACTGATGAGTGCCCATATTCGAAGCCGAAACATCTGATTCAATGACATATTGACTTTATAATTTGTGATCCTAAAGACAATCTTACCATCAACATATAAATACTATTTTACTTGAGGGTCGATACAAGTCTTTTCTTCAACATTTTTTTGGAGTATCTGTAAAATTATGAATATTTTGGCCACGTTTTTGAAAATCAACACTTAAAAAAATATTCTCTTAAATCCAATTAAACTTAAAACAATTGCGTGATATAAATAATCAGACTAATATTTATTACGTAAATTTCTCCCTGAATCCGAATTTTATGTTGCTAAGAAGATATTTAATCTGGAAATGTGCTGAAACTGCATTTTTTAAATTTTTACGATTTTTAAGGTATTATGGGTATTAAAACAGGTCTCAGGAAAACATATTTAATTATACTTTCAAGAATTACAATATGATTATTGATATTATTCATAAGGGAAAAGATTATTTTTTATGAAAAAAATTTGAAGCACAGAAATATTATTAATTACAAAATAAGTCGTTGGGTCCTTCAAGTTTCTCATAGTTTCTCACTTTTACTTGCCACTGTGGGGTCCAGCTGACCCCGCCCTATTTCAATTGTACATAATTAAAAGTATCTTAATATAACAGAATATAAATGACAATAAATATTGCAGAATATTTTAATAATAATACTAAGTTCATTTTTTCACGAAATCCCTTCCTTCATACCTCAGAATAAATACTTTTTTTTAAAAGGAACACTAAAATACTTTTTTTTTTAAGTAGTATATTTAAAGAGTATTTACTTAAATTTTTAGCTCGTTAGATGAAAAAAATTATAAGTTATGAATTTTTACGTAAAATAGCCATTTTTTCACTTTTGATTTTTTCTCATATTTAATTTTAAATTTTGGTTGAATAACATTAATAACTTTTAAAAGTAACTTCCAAAGATGATGTAGAAAAATTTTCATGTGAAAATATTAAATAGATTATTTGTAATTACAATTTTTTCCGCTGGGGTCAGTCTGACCCCAGTGTGGCAAGGGAGGGTTAACATGAAAAAAAAAAAAATTTTTGTGAATTTTTTTAAAATTGGAAAATATATAATTCACTATTTCCATCTAATGGAAACTCTTGAAAGAATATGAATTCATGATTGATTTTTCATTTCAACCCTCATAAACCCCTTTCATGGTGCCCCAAAAATCATCCCCCGTATCCGGGTAATCATAGTTTGACGGAATGTTAACATTAATTATCACTTTTTCCCCACTTTTTCACATATTCACGTTAATGCGTAAATCTTATTATTTTATTCACTTTTTAAGTAATTTTTTATTGTTTAAACAATTTTAATTTGTTTAAATAATTTAATTTTTCACAAATATTGTGAATTTATGGTTTTTCTCAATGGGAAACACTAATTAATCAACATTAAGAGTCGGCATATACATTTTAGATATTTTTTAATTGTTTAAACTAGTGAAGCACGTCAAGACAATAATTTCTTGAATATCGCCCGATATCGCTCGAATCATTCTTTTGTTATTATTGTCCTACTGAAATTTTTCTTGAAAATCTTGAAATTCTGAAATGTCAAAAACATTTCAGTCAAGATTCAACATTTTTTACCTTTCTGTAAGTTTTTCGTTTACTTAATTGGAGTAAATCTCCAGATTTCGGCTCATATGCGCGAAATGTCAAGTCAAGAAAAAGTCAAGAATATTGGAAAAATATCGCGCATGTAAACCAAGATCGTCCTTTTATCGCTCGATTATCGTTTGTCTTGTTTGAATGCATCACTAGTTTGAACAATGTTTAATTGTTGAAATGTAACTTCTTACCTGAAATTATTGAATAAATTCCATGCGTTTATTATAGTTTAATTTTTTTCAACTTTCTGTGAATTGTTTAAACAATTTTTATTTGTTTAAATAATTTCTTATCTCAAGATGCCGTGAATTAATGGTATTTTTTATAACATTTCAACAATTATTAATTTTTGAATCCTATATGAAAGAAGCCTATTAATTTTGACCTTAAGTCCAAGATTGTTTTTTTAAACAGAGTGCGTAGATCTGTAGATAATGTTTTTCTTGAAAAAATAAACCATCATTCATTAAAATCGTCTTTTTTTTAATTTGGTAAAAAGTGATAAGAAAAGAAAATTCGGTGAAATAATATTTTTTTGAATAAATCATTTTTATATATTCACAATTTTTTTTCATGAAAAATAATCTTTTTCCCTTTAAACCGTTTGAACGGCTAAGAACCATTCGTAATTGAAAAATTAATTTTCTGAACAGTACCGAAGTCTGGGGCTTCATGTCTCTGTTTAAAATATTTCATTTGACTAGAAATTTACATATCTCAAAGAGTCATCCCATGCAATGGGATGACCCTTTAAACCATATTATCAATAATCATATTGTAATTCTTGAAAGTATAATTAAATATGTTTTTCCGGAGATCTATTTTTTTGTACCAATTCCTTGGAAGTCACAAAATATCATGCTCTCTAAATCTGAATCAGTCAATATTTTCACTGATTTCACTCAGTAACCCATTTCTAGCTAATTCACTGATGAATTATTTAGAAATGGGTCACTGAATGAAATCAGTGAAAATTTTGACTGATTCAAATTGAGAGAGTAATAATATTATATCCTGATAAAACCTGCTCTCTAAATCTGAATCAGTGAGAAGTGTGACACTAAATCAAATCAGTAAGGATTTTCACTAACAATCAGTGAGATTTTACTGAAATTTCAGTACTGAAACAAACATCACTGATTATTAGTGAAAATCATTTCAGTAAAATCTCACTGATTGTCAGTGAAAATCCTGACTGATTTGATTTAGTGACGCGTGACGCATTTCTCACTGATTCAGATTTGGAGTGCAAACCTCAAAAGTTTAAATGTTTCCAGCACAAAATGCACATATTTGTCTTCAATAATTAAAGTCATATAACTTTGTTTTTTTCATATAACTTTGTTTTTTTCTTATAAATTTGAGAACTATAAAAGTCTTACTTATTTTTTATGTAAAAAGACTGCTACACAAACGTTCTTGATTTCCTATACGTATAATGTCTAATGTGTTGTGTGCGACAATCTGCATATATATTTACTTTCTTAATTCCTCAAGTGAATATCTTTTTCAATAGATGTGAAGCGTTTCATCTGTACGGAAAGAAATTCCTGCGGTGAATGTACAAGTGTTGGCTGAGGGCTTTTATGCGATAACGACCATTTGTCTCGAGGCATACGCGTAGAGTCGCTCTCTCCTTTTACAAACGAGATGGACCACTCGACATAATCAATTTTCTCTGCAGTCCCGTAAGAAACTTCTTTTTTCATTATACCCGTAATTCCGATTTCTATACTGATACTCCACTCACATCAACATATGTACATATCATACAAATTTCTGTATCTACGATCTAATATGTTGACATGTATTTTATACTTGAGAAATTCAAAAATTCGTGTCGAAATCACAATTCAAGTATAGCAGTAAAGGAACGAGACCAAGGAAAAAAAATGTAGCGATGGAGGGTGAATCTTATAAGAAAAACATGTAATAAATAAAGACTAGTAAAAAATATGGTGGCTTTGGAAACCTTCTTAAGTGCCCTGGCGCCCCTTGGTCTTTCACACATATACATACTATATTATAGATATAATATATGTATTCCGTAGCACCAAAGCCATATGAAAAATGGCATACATATCTATATTATACATATAATATGTAGCGTCAAAGCCATATGAAAAAAAAGTGAGCTTAGAAATTGTCTTCATTTTTAACAATTTTCATGCAAGTAAATCCATAAAAAAGAGTAGACAGTTCCTATCTGAGAATTGAAATTATCTTACAATTGAAAATTTTCTTATTTACGGCTATTACTGTTTTTTGTACAAGAGTTCATTTAATGACATTAAAAAGAATTTTTGTTCTACTAGAACAAAAATAATTTGTAAAGGTGCTACAGTGAAAAAAATGAATGTCTATAAAAGTAAAATATGAGACATATTTTACTGGCTGTTTCTAATTAAAGTAACAATGAAAATAATATGTTTTTATAATTAAGAGTTGTTCGTGATTTCAAAAATAAAGAACGAGGCATGGAACCTTGGATGCAGCGCAAAATCGCTTTTGTGTCTCGTTTTCTCGTTTCTGGTTTTATTTTATTCACTTAGCGATACCATCGGCATCTACAGAGCCAGATGTTTTGTGTCTTTCACAGAACGTTTTCCCATCTGTCGAATCTGACTGGTTTTTATATTAAAACATCAGACGTAATCTTCCGCGTAACAAAAGTCATGATACGTGTCTACAAAATTATTTATGATTTGCTTGATCCGCAGGAAAACGCGATTTTTCTAATAATTAGTTTTTAACAATATGAAAACAATTCCAGATACAGCAAATTGGAAATTAGTTTTTAAAGTTGGCATCAATTTAAAGTTGGCAATTCAATTTCGGAATATCCGAGGGCGGTTAAATTATAAATCAGTGAGAATGTAAAAAAAACTTGCAGTAAAGTTTTTGCAATTAAATAAGAAACGACAAAGTAATGTCCAGTATATATAATAAGTATATATAAATAAGAAACGACCAGTAATGTCAGTAAATATA
>JBAGKK010481906.1:0-16907 GCA_037177015.1 Euceroptres primus
AGTTTGACCCGTCATTACCGGTATTACCGGTAAAACTGGTAAATTTACCCGTCATACCGGTAAGGTCCCATCTCTACTCAGAAGCGGCTTAACCGATTTTGATGAAAAAAATATATGTTGTAAAGACTAGAGGGACAAATATTGAAAAAAAATTATTTACCAATACAACGTGTAAAAGAAATTTTGAAGTTTTCACAAAAATGGTAAGATTGTTCTTTTTATTTGCATCGCGACCATACTTACACAAAAATATACTCTAATTTAGTACTCGAACATGTATTTTTTTCATCAAAAACAGTTAAGCCGTTTTTGAGAAAAAAAGGTTCTTCGATTATTCTTCTAACCCCAATAACTCCCATAAAAAATATTTTTCAGATATAATCTTTCGGGAAACTTAATCTTATTGCAATGCCAAATTATACTAAAAATCTCAACCAGATCCGAGCAGAAGCAATACACACATATTTACCCTGTTACGGCCTTCTCACTCAAATTTTTCGAAAACGATTGAGCGTTAAGAGTTCTTACTTTACCATTACTCATGCTAGGTGGAGTACTATAAGTGTGCAAAGGGACATTCAGAAGCTCCCTGGCACATTGAGACGCTCCCCTTATAAGATTCGACAAAAATAGTAAAATATTGTAAATGAAAGTCATGAAATCAGTGACAATAAAATACAATAATTTTTCAGCGCAAATAAAAGTAATTCAATCCCTGAAATTTGCCTAATAAAAAAATTTATAAGAAAATTTTAGTGGGCCACGACTTATAATTTATCTTTAATAATTTAATTATTTTATTTTATTTAGTTTATATTTTAATAATTTTTGTACACACATAAAAGGAATTCCACTTCTTACAAACCAAATTGTGTAATGAACAAACTTTATCCAAAAACGTCAGCACAAAATGCCAACTTTTTGAAATCCAATTTTTGTCTCATTAGAGACAGATATATGACCAGAGAGCGGATTAGCACAACCATGAAGTTAGCTGGGGAGCGCAGCTTGGTTTCACATTGCGGAGAACCGTAGGCTGGGGGGAAGTAGGAAAAGGAATGGGTAAAGGAAAGAATGAGTGGGGAAGTAGGGGTCGTCAAGCGCTACCGAGGTTCTCTGCAATGTGGATCCGAGCTGTGCTGCCAATTTAGACTTCCTCGTCAGAGAAAATTTTTTGGAATCTAAGGGTTGATATTTTTAGAAAATTACATTTTTGCAAAATTATTTGCAAAAAGAATTTGGAATTCATTTATTATAAATAATTATCTTAAAATTATACGATTACTGATAATAATTTTACATAACAATTGTTACATAACAAATTGTCGTTGATCACTGGAGCATCTTCAATTATTGGATCAGTTTGAAAATATAAAGGGGATAGCAATGCAAATTGAGACATTTCTTTCTGCAATTTACACACCGTTTCGCATCTACTGGTATACTGGGATACTTTTTTTGAAGAGTTGCAGAAATTGTTCTTAAACTGTACGGATCACGCTTGTGATTATTCTTAGAAAGAGGATTGTAACAACGGCGACCCAAGCTGGTACTTCTTCGCATGATTAAAAATTAAGCAGAAAAAAAGCTAAGTTGCAGCACTGAATAAGAGAGTGAATCCAACCACTGAAGGTGGGGAAGTGTTCGAAACATAGTAAGTTAGCAGTTGCTTCGTGATCTTCCTTGCTACTAAAAATTATTTCAGTTTCCTTGCAGTATTTCTTTGCCCACTGAAATAGAACTGGAGCTTCTAGTATGCGATCTTCAGCGGAACGTTCTAGGCTATACCTTGCTACATTTCTTTTAACATTCGCCCCTATGCCATCACATGCTCCCCTACCATGAGCAGTATGATGGAAATGCCACTCTGCTGGAATTCCGAAATTAGCCTCGTGAGCTAGGAGATTAGCGAAATTGCTCTTGTTTTTAAAATGTTAACCTGCTCCATCTGTGACGTAGTAGACCGTTTTGACTGCGAAATTCGCCTCAAGATACGTTAGAATTATCTTCTGGAACAAATTAACATGCTTATTTTTAGCAAATCCTTTTATATGAATCTCTACTCCATTCCTTATTTCTTCATCACTCATAAACGGCGACAGTGTCATGACTCAAATTGTCCGATATGAGTTCCAGGCTTTTGTGTTTGAGTTCTTCATCTTTTACATAGTAAATCTACTGTGAACATTATGGCCTGGTCATTTTTCCAGTGAAATCCTTCCGCGGAGTTTTGGAGAACAAACTTGAAGTTCTCAGCTAAATCGCATTAAAGCAGTTGCTAGAAAGACACTCAAGATCAGTGGTCAAATGTGTACTAATTTTTTCGGCGGGTTTTTTTAAATTCTTTCTAAAGTCTTAAAAATGAAGTACTGAAATAAAAGCGGATTTTACTTCTCCAATAAATAATTAAAATTATTATTCGTGGAAAAATTTATAACCATAATAATTATTTCGTTAATAAATGCAGGTTGTAGTCGACTATAAACAGTAAATTCTGAATTTGAAGCGTGCGCACTCGCGACGCAGAAGCCGCACGCAAGAAATGTTATATATCTCCACTAATTTCTTTCGCCCTATTTTCGATCATGGCTCATTTTAAAGAGAAAAAAACAGCTTTTTTTTAAACACTATTTTGGAAAAAAATAGCGGCCACACTTAGAAAAAAACTCAAAAATATGTTTAAAATTGAAAAATGAAGCTTAAGTAATTATTAAATTCAAAAGCATTACCTTCAGCATAAAGCTGATGAGAAAACGTTTCCAAAACCCCCATAAAAAATATAATTTGGATAACTTTTGTAGAAGTTGTTGAGTATGCGTGGTAAAAAGACAAAAATTCGAACCCCTGTATTCTGACAATTAGGATAATAATTTTGCGGACTTTTTAGGCGGGTACACTTGACGAATTTTGCCCCTATTCAGTTTTCTAAACACTAAGTGCTGAAAAAACTCCATAACATAGTCGAGTTTTTGACAGGAAGTAGGACAGAAAATAAGATTATTTGCATGCGCCATGCAAATAAATATTAGATTTTTTGTCAGGAAATTCAAAATTTAAAAGATTGAAAAATACCGTCGAAAAGGGCTAATTTAGAACACTTTTTAAGATTTTCGAAACCTACCATTGTTAAGATGATGTCCAGAGGACTGACACACAGAATATATAATCTTTAATATCTGATATATTTTGCCCCCACTGGAAATTTTTTCATCTTATTCGCTTACCTCTCATTTGGTAAAAAAGTAGTGCCACAATTGGCCACATGATGTTTCGTAACTTCGGCTACTTCTTAATTTTTCAAATATTCGAAATATGTGGAATAATTGAGGCACTGAGATAAAGCCCAGTTGAAGATGGCCCTCAATAGCAACTGAAAAAAAAAGATTTAGGGGCTAACTTCCAGAGGGCTTTACCTAGTTGTCATTCTCAGTGCCTCAATTGTATAAGAATGTCAGCCACAAAGGTTTCTACACCACTCCCCGCACTTAAAAGCTCCTCCTCAATATACTAAATGCATGCGCATAATCAAAATAAATTATAGGTAAGACTGTTTAGTAAGGTTTAGTTTTAGACCTTACTTTTTGCATGTCATATTTTTCTGCTGCACGTCGAATGGTTAGTTTTTTTTTTTTCTAGCCTCTAGGAGAGCTTTATGGAGCTCATCATCTGAGTATTTAAAATAATTAGTGCTATTTTTGTAATTTGTGGATTATTGCATCATGTCCGAAATTAGCCTACAGAATTACCGTTTATAAAATAAATATCTATTGCAAAATAATGAAAACAGTTATCTCATGTAAATCAGCATAAATATTGTGTTAGCGAATGATAGATTAAAAATAAAAAAGTATATACAACATATCTTACTTTCTTATGCTAACAAACAGTTTGTTTAAGCAAATTTCAAATTTTTGAATAATCGGCGCTGCAATAAATAAATTTTCCAAAGCTTATTTTCTTATCTGTCTTAACTGTTACCCTGTCAGATTATACTATTAGAGTGTTTACAAAGAGGAAAAAATAACAGACGGTTTATTAAAAGTAAATTATCGAAATTAGCCTACTGTCCGAAATTACACCATTCATTCTATGGAACATTCGAATTATAAAAAATAAATATTTTAATTATTTTCACTAAAAAAAAATTGTTTTTTAAAATCACATATTGCTTAAAAAATCATAACTCGCAGGGCTGGTCACTGAGAAGTCAGGCAGTTAGATGAAGGGGGTATATACGTAAAATTTTCGATTTTATTTTCATTTTATTTTCTTATAGGCGCATATTTTTGTTTTACCCCCTGGCATCACGGGGGTGCCAGGGGTGAAACTTGAAAACTTCTATTAAATAATTAGAAACCTACATTCTTCTTCTTTCACCCTCTGCCTACACACGTTACGGTAACCCAGGTAGATTTTGAAATGCCAGCCCTTTCAAAATATTAAATAGTGGAGGGCTGAGACCTGGCGGGAAAAAATGCTAAACGTACCCTTTACCCTCGGTTGCAGAAGTCAGAGCCCATAAAGCGGCTGATTTGACGGGTCTCAAAATAATTTTGTGGGTTACAGTTCCCCGGTGGGTTGAAATTATGACAAAATCGTGCAAGATCGAAAATTGTGGAAGGGCGGGCATTTAAAAATCGACCTAGGTTACCGTAACCCACTGTGTAGGAAAAGGGTTAAGGATGCTTACAGAATACATTAATGGCATTTTTAAATGTAAATTACAGAAATTTTTAATTTGTCAAATATGTTAAACATGTTTTTGTTGGAATCGTAAAATATCGTCAAAATGCACATTTTCATATCGCAAAATAAAAGTAGTTTTTCAACACAATCGAAAATCTGGCCATATATTCTTAATGTTCAACTTTTCAGATTTTCACTGACTACCTTATTTACTATTTTATCTTCTTCCTTTCAAAAAATACAGCTGTTTGAAAAAAAGTAATTTTTTCAAAAAAATTTCCATTTCTTTTTCATTTTCTTGTGAAAATATTTTTTCTTTTAATATCTTAAATCTTTTAACTAGCACCCTCAGAATTCTGAGATTTTTTCTTTCTGATTGAAAAAAAAACCGTTGAAATTGATTAAAATCGTTTGGAGATATGAGCGAACAAAGTTTGTGAGTTAGCGTAACCCAGATGTGTAGGGATCGCAAGAAAAATAAGAAGCTGTGTAGACAGAGGGTTAAAATGACTCCTCATTGAACACAATTGGACAAGTAGTTGAGGGAACATATGGACCAAATAACTTCTAATTTGGATACCATCTTCAGAAACTAGCTCTCTATCGGGTGAACTTCTGAAAACTGTTTTAAAAAATAATTTACAAAATGGCGGCCGAAATAAACAAAAAAAAACTTTTTTTTTGGTGTTTTTGTTCATTATTTACCCGCCATTTTGTCAATTATTTTTTAAAACAATTTCCAGAGGGAAGGAGCAGCGCGAGCCCAAAGGTGAGGCGAAGGGAGCTGAAGGCGACCCTAGACGAGCCGCAGGGCAAGTGCTACTCCTTCCCACTCGTGCGGTCATTACTGACTTCGCGCACTTGTATTGAAAAATTCTACATTCAGATCATTTTCCTGGACTGGGGGATGGCTACCGTTTACCTTTTGCGAAAAAAAGGATCCTTTTTGATTGGACTGTAGCACGGCCATTTTGAACTCTTTTTTTAAATACTCGTTATAAGATTTGCAAATAAATGTCCGATTTTCATTAAGACCTGTTAATCAGTTTTTTCGCAATCCCCTAACATAAAAACTTGAATTTTTCAGAAGATTTTATGTATATACCTCCTTAACAATGATAGTCATGGAAATAACTAGAGGCTGCTCCCTGACTAACTCAACTTTTTCAAGACGGCTATAGCGATTTCCTCGAAAGGTTAGTCGAAGTAGTCACACTCGGTCCAAGTAGTATACACTCGGTTGAAATCGGCTCTTCGAATATAGTCAACTGCATAGGGCTTTATTTTATGTAATTAACAAAACTGTTAATTAAGTTTTAAAGCATATTTCAACTAATAAACATACAAACATTACCTCCAAGTTCGACATTCACTCTCTTCATTCTGGTGTTCGACGCACATCTCTTGCACATGCTTGAAACATATTTTCGAGTGTTCCCGACCAAATTACGAATACCCGACTTCTTGCGACTAACTGGTGACTGCTGGTAACTAATCAATCTATTAACAGAGAAGACATAGCGAATGCTACTGACCGTTACAGGAACTTCTTTGTAATTTGAAAATCTAGTAGTAAGAGGGGCTGGTCACTTACATTTGTAAGTGACTAGCCCCTCGTCATAACTTTTTTTAAAATTTTTAATATTTTCAGCTAAAAAATTAGTACATAAATGAACCTTTCAAAGAAAGGTACTTATTTTACATATTGAAGCAGAGCATTTTTTGACTTAAAAAATCAATGGATTTTCATAGCAAAAATCAATATTTTATTAAAAATCTGTTCCAAAAACAGTGTCATTGCAAAAGATTTGCAAAGATTTATGCATTACGACAATTTCGTATTGCAAATATTTGCAAAGATCGTTACATTGTGAAGTTGGCGAGAGAAAATTAATCGATGGCCTCGGGTATACATATGCATTTAATATAGGTTTAAAAAAGGACGCCGAAAATTGTTTTTAAGTTTTTTCAGCCTGGCGCACCAAAGATAATTATTTGATTTTTTTTACATACTAAGAATATTGAAAGCCCAACTTACAGAAAATGCTCATTCTTTCAATCCGCCGATACCGCATAAAAAAAATTATGTGAAATATTTCTCAATTTCTTTAAACTTGAATTTCCCGCTAAAAAAAACTAAAATATTTCTGGAACTGTGCTTCCCGATGTAGCTGTTACCCTCAATTTTTATAGCTAGAATTTAAACAGTATGTACGGAGAAAAGAACTTAAATCTAAAAATTACATTATTAAGATTAGTGGGGTCAATATGTAAGTTAGGGGGCTGAAACTTTGTAAAACTTTTTCCTTCCCCTCAGGAAGGAAAACGGATCGTGTTAGGGCCCTAAAAGCCTTGGGGGCATTTTTATCATACTTATCTCGCTAGACTCTTAGGCGGCAATGTTTGGAAACCACGATATCTTACTTAAGAGAGTCGTTCAAGTTTCTCCAATGAAGCTATTGGTATCTGAAATCATTTACAGATATCCTCTGAAAATATCTTTATTTTCTAAAAGTCTTTGAATTTATTCTAGTGCGGTTACATTTACAACTCTTAGGTGACAAATTCTGGAATTCACGATATCTTATCTGCGAAAGTATGATAATGATAATAATTATCTTACTTCAAAAACTTTTCCATGAAACTTTTGTCACCTGGCATCACTTTCAAAT
This sequence comes from Euceroptres primus, assembly GCA_037177015.1. Taxonomy (NCBI): domain Eukaryota; kingdom Metazoa; phylum Arthropoda; class Insecta; order Hymenoptera; family Figitidae; genus Euceroptres; species Euceroptres primus. Next base: position 7,359 of record JBAGKK010481906.1, read on the forward strand.
ATTTATTCAGATATTTAGATTTATTCTGGACTAACCTTTGAATTTGTTTCGAGGGTTGTACTTTTATCCTTAGGACATAAAGTCTGAGGGTCGCAATTTCTAATTTAGGAAAGTCTTTCAAAACTTTAAAAGGGTGCAAGGGTAAAATTTTTGATTTTTTTTTCATTTTACTATTCTACAATCATATAAAAGTATTTTAAGCCATATTCCATTTAAAGAGTTTGAAAATTGCAAAACAGCTTAAATCGTGAACGAGTATCAATGGCGTATAAGCGGGAGCTCCAAACTTTAAACCGCTTTTTTTCCTACTTCGATTTTTTTTGACCGGCGGCCACGGTAACGTACGAACGAAGTCACGTAAATGATTCAATCTTGGAGCGATTTACGCAAAAAAGGTGCCTCTATCGCAAGAAATAAGGCCAAGTTTCTCAATTTAAAAAAAAAAATTATAAACAAAAATCTAACCATTTTTTCAATTATCACTATTTTTTAGATACTTGAGCGCCATTCCTCCAATTTTGAACTTGTTGGGCGGGTGAAAGCTACATTCATTGTGATTATTTTCACCTATGATTTGATTTTTTCAGACGATTTCTACGACCTGAAAAGTGGCCGCCAGGGAGGGAAATGAAAAAATGGAAAATTTTTAAAATGCTATAAGTCCGCCATTTTAAAATATTTTTGAACTTTTATTATTGATTTTTATTGTTAATAAAGTGAATAAATATGTATCCGAATTGCAGATTATTCTGTTTAATAATTCACTGTCAGTCCACTCATAAATTTTTTCTTTTTTTTTTTGCGGATTTTACTCCTGTACCCCGTTAACTGGTTCTTAAGCTGCATTAAAATTTCTCTCATTATCACCTGTTTTTTTGAGTGTCAAAACTAGTATCAGATAGTGAATTAAAACTCTGATATATTTAAAAAATACTACTTGTAAGAGAAAACTTACTTGCTTTTTTGTTTCAAATCTGTCGTCAATCCATCTTCACCTAGAAATTCTTCATACCAAGACAACGCATAAGGTGGGTATATAACTCTCCATCCAGGTTGTGGCATAATTACATCTGCTAAACAGTACTTATCTAAATCATTCCGTTGCAAAACCTTTACTTTTGGTAAATTGTGTTGCAAATCACTCTCTTCGGTCAAGTTGTCGTCAAATGATTCCGACGTATCAAAGCAGCTTGCCTCATCAATTTTCTGAGTATTAATATCTTCGTACACTAAGTCACCAACACTTAGTTCTTTACCATATTCCTTAAATCTTCTTGAAACTATTTGATTCCACACGAAGCTTTGATATGCATGAAGATACATGAGGATGATATTTCTAGGAACAGCACTTAATACTGCTTGAGGATTATTAATTCCATGTAAAGTTAGAGCGCAAAGAATTTTTGCTTCTATTTTGTCGGATCTATCAATTTTTTTATATGCTGCTTTTGAGTCTCCAGTTTCTTTATATATTTGTCTGGCTTCTGCTAAGCGTTTGTCCTGCTCACCTTCTCTTGGCTTTAAAATCAACTGTATTGCTTCCTGCCATTTGCCTAAGGAGTCGAAGAAATTAATAAGTTTTGCCTGACAGTAAAAATCATGTTAGTCATTAAGTTTTGTATTAAAATTATTTTTTTTAAGTATGCAGTAAATAGCTGCCTTTTTGACCACTGTTTCTAATTTCAATTTACAATGAAAACACGACTTTTTCATTTTTTCCATGATATACAGTTAAATCTGTGGAACTGACTAGCTTCGAGTTTAAATTAAACTTGCAAGGCATCAGTGTGTTGTGAAATTTTACTGACATTTTTATGGATTGCCGGACTCTATTAACCGAAATGTAAGGAGAAATAGGGAGGCGTATGAACATACCACAAAATTCACTTGTCATAATTTTCATATGATTGAAATTCATGTTACCGAATAATCATTTGCCATAATTTTTATTTATCCGAATTGCCATTCGCCATAATTTCTATTTATCCGAATTATCATTTGTCATAATTTTTATTTGTCCTTATTTTCGTTTCTCCTAATTTTTATTTACTTGATTAGCCATTTGTCCTAATTTTCGTCTGTCCTCATTTTTATTTGTCCGAATATTCATTTGTCACAATTTAAAATTATTCGAATCGACAATGTCACGTTTCGGAATCAAAATATCGAGGGTATTTTGGAATAGGCTTGCTTTGAAAGGAATGGGGAAGTTGAAAGCGCGACGAGTGTCACTGAACGTAGCACGAGTTGGACGCAGCCTTCCACCTATTCAACGATATTGTGGCGCATAAACAAGATATATTTATTAATATTCTTCGGAGATGTTGCTTTTCAAAACAAGTTGGTAAGTCTTGTTATTAATTATTTGTATGGGGACGTTGTTTCATCAGATCTACGGGATCTGTTATGACGCTATTTTCAAGAGTAGGATTAGGAAAGGAAAGAAAGGTAGAGTTGCATAAATACACACACACACACACACATCGAATAACAAATACACTGCTCTGCCATTTTAGGGACCTCCAATATTGGGGTTCCGGGAATTTTTTTCATAGGTGAGAGATCCAAGGGGACGAGAAAACTGAGCTCGGAGCTCGGCTAGAGCACTTTAAGCACCCCGCTTACAAGGGAGAGTAACTGGGCGTTGGCTAATTCGACGGAACTCCCGTGTTCTAAGGACTTAAGCGAGTTTTAACTGCTGGAACTATAGCGCAAAAGAGAGACGATCTCGCTGGAGATGCACGGATTTTTATAGCCAAATTTTAGGGTCATCAGGGGTTGGAAATAAGTGGTGGCAATAATTAGTGGGGGATAGGTAGTGGGAATGGAAACGATAGGACTGATAAATTTTCTATTGTTCCACTAGTTTTAGAAAATGTGAAACGTATGAAATTGTTTACAAGTAGGAGAGGATCAATTCCTTTTTGGATTTGGAATCATGACGTTTTACTTGACTGGCAAAATTTCAGTGATGGGAACCATGTTTTACTTAGAATAAGAGATTAATCTTATTGGACTTCGGCATAGAGAATCGCAGGTAGAAGAAAGGAAGTAGGAAATTCTTTATCTACATTGGTTTAGAATATTGAGGGGTTTTAAATATGATGGATATGTATTTATTAGGAGTGGAGGATGATCCGGTTATTCATTGGCAATCAAAGATGCGCAATTTTAGAAGTAGGGAATATTCTGAATTCTTATTGAGTTTTTCTCTATTGAGAATTTCTTAGAGAGAAATTCTATATTAAGAACAAATAGAATTATTGTGTGGGGAATACGGAGGTAGGAAGTGGTAATAGACGGAGAGATGCTGAAGAGTAGGAGGCAATCTTATTAATTGACGGTGGGAGAACGATATTCGTGTAGGTGGTAGGGGGAACCGAGCTCTTGATCCCTGTGTACATGTGTAGTCGTGCATATGCACTATGTATGTATAATGTATCCACATACAAATGGCGATATGCTTCTTATGCAATTCTTTAGAAGTGAATTTATATATAAAATGAAACTAGCTAACGTATTATTTTCCCATTTAAAAAATAAATAGTTGGATGGACTTTCCAAAATATTTTATCCTTGATAAAATCCTTACATCGCATTGTTCGCTTCTAAAATTAATTATTATTTTATATATAATTCTTAGAAATCTTTGCAAACAGATAACTCTGAATGTATTACGACTTCATGGAGGCGCTAGAGCCGATAAAACTGGGGTTCACTGGGTCAGACTCTCAGGTTCCTCATGACAAGGGAACTAGGTTAAATGAAAAAGGAATTTATAAAATAGAAAGAACGTACCAGACATTTGTCATAATTTTTATGTGTCCGAGTAACCATTTTTTATTATTTTTATTTGTCCTAATTTTCGTTTGTTATAATTTTCATTTATCTGAATTGACATTTGTCCTAATATTTATTCGTCCTAATTTTCATTCTTCCTAATTTGCATTTGTCCAAATAGCCATTTTTCACAATTTCTATTTATCCGACTCGCTATTTTTCGTAATCATCATTTGTTCTAATTTTCATTCGTCTTGATTTTCATTTGTCATAATTTTTATTTATCCGAAATGTCATTTCTCATAATTTTTATTTGACCTAATTTTCATTTGTCCTAATAGCCATTTGTCATAGTTATTATTTTGCCTAATTTTCGTTTGTCCTAACTTTCATTTGTCCTAATTTTCGTTTGTCCTAATATTCATTTGTTCAAACAGCCATTTGCCATAATTTTTATTTATCCGAATCGTCATTTGTCATAATATTTGTGTATCCGAATTGTTATTTGTACTAATTTCTATTAATTCGAATCATCATTTGTCATAATCTTCATTTATCCGATTTACCATGCGTCATAATTTCTTTGTAACCGAATTCTTATTTGTCCTAAGTTTCATTTGCCCGAAGAAACAGCTGCCCTAACAATAATGGCGCGAAATTTAAATTTAAAATTCTGATTCGATGAATTTGAATTTCGCGCCATTATTGTTAGGGCGGATGTTCCTTCGGGCAAATGAAGTTTAGGACAAATGAGAATTCGGTTACAAAGAAATTATGGCACATGATATGGCAATCGGACAAATGAAGATTCGGATAAATAGAAATTATGACAAATCATAATTCGGATACATAACTATTATAACAAATGACGATTCGGATAAATAAAAATTATGGCAAATGGCTGTTCGAACAAGTGAATATTAGGACAAACGAAAATTAGGAACAATAAAAATTATGACAAATGGCTATTAGGGCAAACGATATGGATATGCCATAATAGAAATTATCGCAAATATCGTGTCCGATAAATAAAAATTATGAAAAATGAATATTCGGACAAATGCAAATTAGCACAAGTGAGAATTAGAACAAATAAAATTACATATCGCCATATATTTCGTATGCGCAACAAGGCTTTCTGCCAAAACGTTCATGTGTTACAAATCTATCTTGCTTCACTCAAATTGTTAATTCCGCGATGCAAAAAGGTTTCCAAGTAGATGTTATCTACACTGCCTTATCGAAGGACTTTGACAAAATTGACCGTAGCATAACTGAACGCGAACTATTATCTACGAACATTTCAATGAACTTTATATTAAATTTATCAGACTATCTTAGAGACAGAGAACATAGGGTACAATACCACGGCATCACTTCGAAACCATATTCACCGAAATCTGGTGTACCTCAGGGGTCTTCCCTGGGATCTCCCATATTTATTGTTTACGTAAATGACGTAACGGGCAACATTCAGTCATTTATATTATTATTTGCTGATGACATTAAAATATTTAGGATAATTAGGAATATGGAAGATACTAGAGAGCTCTAGAGTGACCTTGATAAGTTAGTGGACTGGTGTAAAAATAATAAGGTACCGATCAATACGAATAAATGTAAGGTGATGAGATTTCATAGACATGCAGCTCTAAGAAAATGCGATTATATAATAGGAAACACTGTTCTGGAACGGGTACTCAAGACAAGAGATCTTGGAGTGATTTTTGACTCTTATTTACTTTTTATTGAGCATGCGCGTGTAATTGCAGCGATCGCATTTAGGGCACTAGGATTTGTAATGCGTTCTTATAAAAATTTTAAAAATGTTAACACAATGACGACTCTGTACAATGCGTTCGGGCGATCGAAACTAGAGTATGCAGCCCAAGTATGGAACCCTATTTTTAAAAAATACGGCGATGAATTGGAGTCAGTCCAGAAAAGGTTATTAAAATATCTATCTCTGAAAAAAGGAGTGTATCCGAATCGTGGGACAAACTGCACTGAATTGTGCGAAAAATTCTCATGGCTTACTCATGCTGCTATTTTTTATTCAAGCTTATGCGGAATGATATAGACTCGCCTTTCCTAATAAACCACCTCCAATTTAAAGCTCCAAGATTGTCTGCTAGACACGTTGTTCCGTTCTATTTACCGTTACCAGATTCAATCATTGGGTACAACTCACCAATTTTGTTGTGTGCAATCATATGAATTTAATGCACAAAAGATCTAAAGTGCACTTAACATGCAAAACATTGGTAATAATCAATTCGTAGACACCCTTAATAAGTACATATTATCCGAACGCTCTTAGATCGACCTACCTGATCCTACCATAAGAATTGCAGAGAATACCTTTGTGTCATTGGAGTATAAATTGTGATCCTAGTTTCTAAATAAGCTACCTTTACAATTACCTATAAATAATTTCAGGGAATGGCATGATGAATATAATGATTATAATGTAGTAATTGAAGTAATTTTTATAAAAGCCTTTAGGTTATTAATAACACTAGATGTAAGGAATTTTGTATAAATTTGTAATCAATATCTTTGTTGCCCGATGATGGTTTCGACCAAGGACATTCATCTCATTAAAAAAAAAAAGAAAAAATCGCTGGACTGGCTGTGCAGGGGTGTTTGAAAGCGAAAAAATAATTATCTTGTAAATTTAATTGTTATAAATAAACTAAATTAACAAACAGTCTACATTACGGATTTTTAGTTTTCAAAGTACATTTTTGCGTTTAAATTACTTGCTTGTATTGACAAAATGATACTCGATCATAAAAATTTGTCATCCGATATTTTTTATTAATTTTATAAACAAATTATATAAACAAATGCCCAGTGTGGACATTTGAAGGCAAAAAGAGAATTAGTTTTTTCTCTCAATATTGTTAAAATTATATTGTCAGTGATGTTTAAAGATGAAAATTTGTAATCCGATATTTTCTGTTAATTTTAAAAACAAATTAAATAATTAAATGCCTAGTGTGGACATTTGAAAGCAGAAAGAAATTGTTTTTCTTTTAATTTTCCTTAAATAATGTCATCAGTGATGTTTAGTGATGAAAATTTGTCATTCGATATTTTAAAATAATTTTCTAACAAATTCTATAAACAAATGCCTAGTGATGATGTTTAAAGGCAGAAAAAATTAGCTTTTTCTCTTAAATTTTTGAATTCATGTCGCCAATGATGTTTATTCATGAAATTTTGTTATCCGATATTTTTTTTCAATTTTGTAAACTAATTCTATAAACAAATTCCCAGTGTGGTTGTGTAAAGGCAGAAAAAATTCGCTTTTTTGCTTAATTTGCCTTAAGTTATATAGTCAGTATTGTTTCGCGAAGTTAATTTGATAATAAACGAATTTTATGAACATATGCTCAGTATGGACATTTAAGGGCAGAAAAAATTTGTTTTTTCCCGCAATTATCCTCAAATTATGTTGGCAATAATGTTTAGTAATCTTTGTTTTTTTTAATGTTCGTGAAACAGTATTTTTAGGAAATGCTAAAAGTGGTTTGTAGAACAACAATGAGCATGCGCTTATTGTGTATAATAATCCTTTGTCAAATTTGTGATGGTCTGTTGATTAGTCGCGGTCAAATTTTAATAGTTAAGTCTTTAATCAAAGACAAGGAGCTCAAGAGCTTCAGGATCGAGGGCACTATTAGTCTGTTTCCACTCTTTTCTTAGATATGCCCAGTACGCGTCAGAGAAGGTCAAAAATTTGTGAATTAATTAAGTGTTTGTTGCTAGTCGGCTGCATTTTCGGGTACAAAACTCATGAAATCGTTTAAAATCCTTGTTCCATGCCTCTTGGGCTTCTTCTGATAATAAATTAATTGGTATTAGAAACCATTCGATGATCTTTGCACCGTGTAAGAGAATCTGGTGTACATATGATGGCATATAGTACCAATTGTACAGCTCGACGTACAGTTCTGCAGTTTGGATAGAATGCGATTCATATTTTTCAGCATCGATTTTGCGACCACAAGAAAGAACTTGCAAAACAATAATTAATCTTTTGATTAACTAAACAATAATGCCTGTAATCTTCGATGTTAGTTCAGGATCGCGGAAAAATCGTCTAGCTGTATTTCCATCGTTGACAGTTCCTCCACCATGCTTAGGAACGCCTATTATTAAACCCATTTCTTTCTGAAAATTTTCCTGGATCCTCTTCTTTGCATCTTTTATAAAGGTTTTTTGTTTTTCTGTTTTTGCTTGCCAATTGCAAAAATCTAAGCGATAAGCTACATTCAGAATAAGACTCATGCAACATATCTTAGCATGAAGGGGTGAAAGACCAAGCCCATAATCCAGTTTGATGACACATTCCTGCATGACTCTACCTTGCTTCACTTGGTATTTTGGTCAGATTCTGGACTACTTTGCCATTCAACATAATTAAGAGCATTTTATGATTCACCTGACACCTAAACTTGCCAAATGAAAGTTTCGTTGGCATCAGTCCATTTATTTCGTCTCTTATTCGATCCATCTCAAACGTGGTCAGTTCTGGTGTTTCTTTACCGTATTGAAACGATATTGGCACGCACAATTTTGTAGATCCAGGGTGAGGCTTCTTCCAAATTTCCTTAGATTCTGCCTTTAGTTTAATGGATACCATTGAAACCATGAAAATGCTTTCATCGAATTGCATACCATCTGGAAGTTTTTGCTTATACGCACTTTGGTCTGGTGCCCCATCACAACCTTAGTTTAAGAATTTTATTTGATTTAACATTTTCCACCATTATGTACGTTTTAATACTAGAAATCTTTGGTACACGTCCCAATGCGTGATCTAGTATTTCTTGTAATTTAATGGTGACACTTTTATCAGAAATAGTAATTGCTGAGGTAGGATAATATCTTTTTTTCGCTTCTGAGAGCTCCTTATACGGGACATAAAAGTCGGCATTTTTAGCCCTTCCTTGCAAGCAAATAATCTCATATCGATGTTTGGATACTTTGGCGTCTTTAATTAGTGCAAGAACTTCGTAATCAGTAAACCTAATTATATTTGGTGCAGTTGCATCTTATACATCATCTAAAAGTTGACTTATTTTATTTGCCAATTGTATTTTTCCAACAGCTCTTAGATTACTGAGATATGCCATTTAAATTAGAAGCTCTGAATAAGTTTCCTGAAGTGCTTGAACTTTCCTTCTTTTTGAAGACTTAGATTTACCATTTATTGTGTCTACTTTCAAAAGTGTCTTTGCTGTGAAAGCAAGTGCTTCAATTTTTTCTCAAAGTAGGAATGAAATAACGAAATATTTTTTTTTTAACTACTTTTATTTCTTCATCTTCAATCGCATAATTTTTTCAGATATAATTCAATAGCAGATCAGATAAGTCTTTGTCACTTGTTTTGAGGTTTGGGATTGAAATATCGCACAGTTTTTTTTATTGGTATTTTTATTTTATTGGTACGTTGAGGCTATTCATTTTTAAAAGTATACCAATAATTAATGAAAAAACCAAATCCAAAGTTCGTAATTTTGTTAAATAATTTTATTAATTATTAGATACAGTATATTACATTTTAGATCACTTAAAGAGCTAATAAATCAAACTAATAAATCAAAATGCATGTTGTATTAAAAGCATTAAAGACCATACACACACATATAAACATACATACGCATAAATATGTATAACCTCACTTATTATTATTATTATTATTTATCGGCATTTGGAACTCGAAAGTTCATTGCCTCATCTACCCGAGACCGCCACGCG
>JBAGKK010481917.1:0-16904 GCA_037177015.1 Euceroptres primus
AGTGCTGACTTAGGGCCTGAATAGTACGGGCCGAACTCGTGCCAGTGGCTGGGTGGGGAGGACCAGGTGTGAGATCCTAATCCTTACAGGCAGGACCCTGCGTTGATGGCAGCAGCAGGAAACCGGGTAAATGCCCTCGGAAAAACGTTTGAAGTCCAGATGAACCGCCGGAGATTTCCAAGATCCTCACAATTTCCCAGGTGTACCACTGTAAATCCAGAAATATCGACCTTCCGAGAAGCGCCACTGTGAATCCGGAACTTTGACTTGATGAATCAAAACCTGAGTTAAAGTACTGATGATAGCAAGTGAAGTTGATAGCGGCGCGACCAACAGTGACCCATGCACCTTTGTTGCGTTCTTTTATATCTTGGCGGTGGTTGGGTGATAAGGTCCACCCGTTTTTCCATCCCTTTGATCTGAAGAGTTTTATTGCCTTTTTATGTGACAAGTGAGCTCACCCTAATGGATAGTTCTCGGAATTTGCTTAAATATTCTCTTATTATTACCTCTAGACTCGACCCAATGGGTAGTTTTTTGGAATTCGTTGCAATATAAGAGGTTTTTATTTCTTTTTGCACCTCAATTCTATCTCTTAGTTTTACTTTACTTGACGTTTATGGCCATTTATTTCCTTACTTGCGTTTATTTATTATTATGAGTCATGCGGACATGACAATAGCATGAATAATCGCGGCAGTCGGCTCTCTCCCCACCTTGCTCTCGCGACGACTCTCTTTTCTCCCTCCCACCTATGACACTCTACTTTTTTCTTTATCCTCTCTCGCAACGAGCCTCCTCTCTTCTTCTATCCTTTGTCATTCTAGTTCGCTCTTTACATTTTCTTTCGATATAATTCCTTGCGCTCTTCATTTCCTCATTCTCACAATGCGTCTTTCTCTTCCTTTATTTAATTCTTACGACGTATCTTCGTAGTTTCCTAATGTTTTTCTTACAGCAATTTTTAGAGAACTTAAAATTAATGTGTAAACCTGTAAACATAAAGTTCCTGAAAGTGAAAAAGTAAATGAAAGTTTGATCGCTTTTGCGATTCTTAATTTAAAATATTTAGATTAGTTCTGCATAAAAATCTCTATTCACTCTTCTCGAACAGCTTTAACTTATTGCAGGGCAACCAGAAATGCTGAGCTTGCTGCAGTTAACAGCAAGCTTATGTTTCTTAAGCCTAGATCTACCCCTGTTGTGAGAACGATTCGAAATAAATTGTGTGAAATAATATTCATACAATGTATTTCAACAAGTTACTTTTAATTTGAGTTGCCCTAGATTGTACGTAACAGCCAAGTTACAATTTTTTTTCAATATATTTATTGAAATTAAGTTTGTTTTCTTTGATTTGGAGATTTTATTTTATAACTTTTGTTTATTTTTAAAAAGTTGTATTTTCACTTGGCAATTATTTTTTATCTCACGAATTATAATGTACGAATTTTTTTAACTTGGTCAACTTTGTGCATGTGCCATGTTTTTGTTGAGTTTACAGTAATACGGTACTACTAACTCCTTTTCAGAAGGTCACACTCTTTTTTGTCGGGTGTGCCATTTAGTTGAATCTCTCCACTTATATGGTTGTAGCTGTAAATTCATTCCTGTTTAGTTAAAGTATTTTATTCAAACATGATGTTTCTTTAATAATTTGCTGCAAAACAACGCTACTAATATTTGTGTAGTAATAATATTTTACTAGTAATTATAAATTATTTGTAATAATTTTTATTCCATTTAAAAAATAGAACCAAGTACGGGATACTAAAGTAGATACTACCTACTACTAGATACTACCCTAAAGTAGATTTCTAAAATTTGTATCTTTTAGAAAATTGAAAAAAGTAATTTACAATATGGAAAACAGGAACTTAACAGTTAACTATTTCTATACGAAAATAATACATAAATAAATATAGTGGAAAAGCTAGATCCAGACAAATACTCGTGCAACTAGTACGTAATTGCATAAATTATATCACACTTCTAAGTCCAATCTTTTTTGTGTTTAAAAATGAAGAAAATTTTTATACAACTTCCCCACTATTTATGAATTATTTTCGAATGGAAATAGTTTTAATTAGGCCTTCCCAAGTAGGAGAGCGTCTTCCCAAAAAAGATATTTCGCGATCCCTACCAACGCCACTCCACGGTGTCTTTTAACTCAGATGGCTGAAGGAACAGTGCGGAGTAGCGGTGGAAGGGATGGCGAAACATCTGTTTTGGGAAAGCGCTCCCCTACTTGGAAAGGCCTGAGTTAAATGTAAAGTTGACGTTTTTCATACTGCAAATTACTTTTCCTATTTTTTCTATAAAGTACAACTTTTAGTGAATTACTATAAGGGTAATATCCCCTACTTAATTCTATTTTGTTATAAAAAACAATTATCACTAATAATTTATAATTACTAATAAAAGTATTATTATTGAGAAATCATTAGCAGCGTTCTCTTGCAGCAAATTATTAAAGAAACATTATGTTAGAATAAAATGCCTTAAACTAAATGGCACACCCGACGAAAAAGAGTGTAATCTTCTGCAAAGGGGTTAGTAGTCTCGTATTATTGCAAATTGGGAGAAAAGACTAATTTTACTTACAAAAAGGTCTTTGAGAAATCACTCAAAACACAATTATTCGATAATCATAAAAAATATTTTTATACTTTTTGATGCACTAAAGGTCGCATTTTTGAAGATTTTGATGTGCCCTTTTAGATTTTAATGTGCCTTTATGTTATAAAAGACCTGTAAAAAGGATAATTAAAAAAAATTACGTCTTTTTACCACCTTAGTTTACCTTAAAACAGTAGTTTTTATGTAAAATTGTGATTTTACGTAAGTGCACTTACCACCAGATTTTTTTTTCTTTAACAAATGTTTTTTAAAATCTTATTGCGTACTGCGGTGAACGAATGAATAACAGGGGAAAATGATTTCGAAAATAACTGTTGAAGCAGCATTGAAATATGTCGAAAAAATCACTCTACTTTGCCGACCTTGAATCAAGCGGTCCTCAACGCTACTTGTCGACATATGGCGCCACCGCCGCAAGCTACCAATACTTGTTCGATATTACCGTCAATCGATATTACCATCAGTCAGTAATGCAGATTCCTGACATAGACTGGGCCACGATCAATACGTCAGGGTTTTTCCTTACCGACCTTGTACCCCAACCCTGTGATTCCACTAGGGTCTCTGTATCGGACAGTCCCTATGTCAAATTATCCGGCTCTTGCCCAAGCTCCTCTCTCGAATGGGGGAAGCCACGCCCCGGAGCGTATATGCCCGGAGGGTTATATAAGTGCGTGTTGTGCGACCCAGCGGCAGCTCTAACCGTACCCTGATCGAGCTCAGGACAGTGAATGAACTGGAGGTAAGTTCCTGAAATATTTTGCATGTCGCTTCGCTTTAGTGCATCGTAGGTTGCGTTTTTAAAAAATAAACAAACAAATTATAGTATATGTATTCTTTTGCTTTTTGTTCGAAAATATTTAAAAATTTAAATTAACATTGTGCAACGAGTGGCGCTAGTCCAGCTCAGTGGTTAAATTTTTTAGAAGGTTTAACACATGCGCAACAGAATATATCTTTGTGCAGACTCTAAATTAGAGTGGGGTAGTGTGGAGTGGGGCAGCTTCCTATAAAAGGCCAGCAGAAATGCAGGCTGATTATACCGTCGCATCGCTTGATGCAAGTGTCATCGAGCGATCCAGAAGACGATTCTTCAGGTCCAAAGAGAATCCAAGATGAGTGCTAAATCTATATTTGCATGGCTTTTTGCTTTTATTGCTTGGTAGTTTGCATGGCTTTTTGCTTATAGTTTTAGTGCATGGTAGTATTAGTTTATGGCTTTTTGTTTGTAGATTTAGAGGATGTCTTTTTGCTTGTAGTATTAGTGCATGACTTTTGCTTGTAGTTTTAGTGTGTAGTTTGCATGTTGCTTTGCGACAACTCCGATTTGTAATGGGTGCGACCGTGGTGGAGATATCGGTCTCAGAAAAAAAGCTCAGAAATAATTACAGTTTAACCATTCCTTCATCGGCCTAGGTGATCAGCAGTACGAGCAACGGTCCACCAAGATGGAGACTTCAGTGCTGCTTGACGGATGTGCTGAGTTTATTCCAGTCATCGAGCAGATTGTGGTCCTCCTTCAGACCCTGAGAGGAATAAATGGAGTGCTCACCTTTATCCAGCAAAATATACAAAAGTGACTTCTACAAGATGAAAGGTGAGGGTGTGAGAGAGCGAGACCCTCTTACTAATCGTGTAAGATGGGCTGATTGTGACGCAGCGTTTAAGCGTCAACTCGAAACAGGTGTAATTGTAAATATAGTTCATAAGGATATTAATGAGTTCTTTGAGAATGCTTTTATTTTGTTTGAAAAGCATATAAGAGACGCATGAAATAATTTTGGAGCTATAAAAGTGTACGCCGAATTAGGTACTAAATTTAGAAGAGTCGTCAACGACGTTGAAAATGTAGAACTGAAAGCATTTGTCTAAAATAAAAGAAATTTATCATATGACTGTATTAAATGATTGGTTCAACGAGAATTTGATACAATCGATCTTAAAGAGACTTGAAAAATTTCGAGAAACCGATTCAGAATGAAAATAACACTCGATTGTGAAACTAGAAGTTAACATTAATAAACATAACCCTATGCTGGCATGCTCCTATATCGACTTACCGCTGCCAATTAAAAACAAACAGGCTTGTGTCAATGTACAAAATAACGTCAACGAATGTTTCAAATGGGCAGTGTAATTGGCGTTAAGGTGATTATGGCTTCACAAAACTTGCATCGTGTGTCTAATTATACGCAGCATAAAGATTAATTAGATTTTAGTGGAATAAACTTTCTTATATCTCTGAAAGATATACCGAAATTCGAAAAATTTATCGATATCTCTATAAACGTGTATAATCTGAGCAGAAGACAGTTTAATTATACTGTTGTCCCTCTAGACTCGTTAGTAAGCAGCTATCGAATCATAAGTGTAAAAAACAAATTTGAGATAGATGTCTCCAGTACTTTACAAGTGATAAACAATTGCCTACCCACGAAAAAGACTGTGAGACCTTAAACCATTAGAAAATTAATCTACCCAAACCCGACAAGAACTTTGTAGAATTGAAAAATTACAACAATAAAGAAAAGGTCACATTCATAGTCCATGCAGACTGTGAATGTTTGCTTAAACCGGCTGCGAAATCGCAGGAAAATAATTCCAATACTAAAGTTTTCCAACACCATGAAATCTGTAGGATCGGATATTATTTTAAATGCAGCTATGACGATTCTCGGTCTGGCTATCATTTCGGCCCTGAAGGTGCAGACTCTGGAAGTGGTTCGCCAAGGATTTGGAGCAATTGGCTGAAGATGTTGAAACCGTCTTCCTATACCCAATTCCTATGGATGATCTTACAAATGTAGCGAATGTGTGCCACATTTGCAAGAAGAAAATAGCACCGGCACGTTGAGTTCCAACCAAGTTCAACCTAAAATTCTAGTTACTCAATTGTATTTTACGGAATACAAGTCTGTGGTGACATACAGATAATTTAAGCACAAAATTAGAATAACCGTTGAAGGGCTTTTTAAAAAAATTCAAATTTTAAAATCGAAAAAATTTTTTCTTGTAAATTTTTAATTTTTGTTACATCTAAGTTATTTTTTGCATCGAAAATTAAGTGAAAAAGCCTTATGAAATATTTTTGTAAACTGATTAGCTGGAGTTCGACTACGGGTTTTGTAGTGTCAACAAGTCCTTTTTACCTAAAAGGTTATTGAAGAGCTTGACTACTTGGCATTTTTTTGCAGGACACGGTTGTTTGATGACCCACTAATATTTTCAGTAAAAATAAAAATAATCGCCGAAGGCCTTTTTTTAAAATGGAAAAATTTGTACTTTTTTTAATTCCTAATTTTGTCTTTGTGAGGGTTATTTTGCATTAAAGATGGAGTGAAAAAGTCTTATTAAATATTTATGTAAAATTATTATCCAAAGTTCTATGTATTTTATATTTTAAATTAGAAAATTCTTGCAAAACTGTTTTAATCGAATTTGAATAGTCTTTTTGGTCTTGTTCTTTGTTTTCTTGTGTGTTCTTTTGGCACTAGATATTTTCAAAATGTCAAAAGAGCATATAAGAAAACGAAAAATAAGAAAGAAAAGACTACTCGAATTCGATTAAAGCAGTTTTGTTAGAATTTTTCTAATTTAAAATATAAAAAACGTCCATAGAACTGTGGATAATAATTTTACATAAATATTTAATAAGACTTTTTCACTCCATTTATATTGTAAAGTAACCTTCATGAAAAAAAGTTGGGAATTAAAAAAACATTCAAAATTTTCTTTTAAAAAAAGCCCTCTGGCGATTACTTTTATTTTGTACTAAAAATATTAGTGGGTCATCAAAGAATCATGTCCTGAAAAAAATGCCGAGTAGTCCAGCTTTTCAATAACCTTTTAGGTGAAAAGGACTTGTTGACACTACGAAACCCGTCGCAGAATTGAAGCTAATCAGTTTACAAAAATATTTCATGAGGCTTTTTCACCTAATTTTTCATGCAAAAAATAATTTCCATGTAACGAAAATTAAAAATTTAGAAAAAAAATCTTTCGATTTTAAAATTTGAATTTTTTAAAAAAGCCCTCCAAAGATTATTTTAATTTTGTGCTTAAATTATCTGTATATCATCACAGACTTGTATTCCGTGAAGTACCATTGAGTAACTAGAATTTTAGGTTGAACATGATTGGGACTCACCATGCCGGGTGAGACAAAAAAATCGCGATTACTGCCATTTAAGGGGTAAATATGGAGTGCCGGCTTATCAAGATTGTAATATAAATTATCAAGATTTCCAAATTATACCAGTGGTGTTCCATAATCTCACTGGCCATGACGCGCACTTTATAATCCGTGAAATTTTACAGAATTTGAAAGGAAAGTTGACCTCCCCTTGAACAAAGAAAGATAACGTGTTCCTTTCACGAAACACAAGGGAAGTAAGATCAAATTGCGTTTCATTGACTTGTTTAGATTTATGGCGTCATCATTAGAAAAACTAGCTTTGTACTTAGAGAGCTATAAAATTGTAAATTCCTGTTCTCTAATTTAAGCCGGGAAAAAATTCAATTTCTTACACGTAAAGGTGTATTAACTTACGAGTACTTAGACTTGAGAGAGAAACTGTTGGAGACAAAATTGCCTCGGAAAAAACAATTTTATAGTACTTTAAATGATGCGCATATCTCCGATGAAGACTATGCACATATGCAACGTGTATGGTCTGAATTTAACGGTAAAAATCTTGGCGAATATGTTGATTTGTACATGAAAACAGACGTGTTGTTACTTGCGGATATCTTTAAAAACCGAAAACAGTGTCTGAAAGCGTACGGTCTAGATCCAGCACACAATTATATGACTCCTAGTTTGACTGTTAAAGTATACCAATATAAAGTTAGAACTCCTCACTGACATTGGTGAACATGAGCTTACCAATGTCAGTGAGGAATTCTAGCTTTATAGGTAGGTATCAGGGGTGGAGTAAGCCAATGTTCTAACCATTATGCTGAAGCAAATAACCCATACATGAGAGTTTACAATGAGAATGAGGAGATCATTTATTTGGTCTATTTTGACGCCAACAATCAATCCCCATGGCTAAAATCCTACACAGATTTCAATACTTCAATGAGAGCAAAATCCCGAAACGAACTTGAAAAAAACCTTTTTAAATTAATGCCGTATATGGAAAAATAATGCGGAACGTGCGCAAAGATGTAGACGTCAGACTCGTCAGAAAGTGGGAGGTATGTACGGTGCAGAAGCCCTCGTATCAAAACGCAACTTCCACAGCCGCGCAATCTTCAGTGAAGATCTCGAAGCTGGAGAATTCAGAAAGACCGCGGTTTTGTTCAATAAATCTTAAAATGCTTTATACAAAAACTGACAGCCTCATTTATGAGGTTAAATTTCCAAATATTTACGCAGACATGAAAGAAGATATCCGCAAGTTCGACACGTCTGACTGTCCTCCAGATAACATCTGTGGTATTCCGCAAGTCAACAAAAAGATCTTAGGCCTTATGAAGGACGAATGTAACGGTATTACTTAAGAAATATATTGAATTTAGCGATTACATTGACTGCTTAAAAAATATTAAAACGCAAAATAAGACACAATATGCATTTGCGCTTGGGTAGGAGGGTAGTTATCAGTTTCTCCTGCTTTGATCCTGACGGTTTCGAGCGTTCAGAACAAAAAGGAAAATCATTATGGGCATTGTGAAATTCCACCGAATATTCTAAGTCTACTTCAAAAATATAGCCAACAGGTAAATTATCGGGAACATTAAAGTTGATATCTACATTTGGGACTTGTGGGACATTTGGGACTCCTCATTTTTATTGTAAACTTCCATGTATGGATTATTTGCTTTGACATGGAGGTTAGAGCATTGGCTTACTCAACCCCTAATTTCTAGCTCAATAAACATGAGTTTACCAATGTCAGTGAGAAGATCTAACTTTATTTTGGTATACTTTAACATGGCATCCCAAATCGAACCAGGAGTCGAATAATTGTGTGCTGGATCTAGACCGTACGCTTTCAGACACTGCTCTCGGTTTTCGAAGACATCCGCAAGTAACAATACGTCTGTTTTCATGTACAAATCAACGTACTCGCCAAGATTTTTATCGTTAAATTCAGACCATACGCGTTGCGCATGCGCATAGTCTTCACCAAAGATATGCGCATCATTTAGAGTACTATCAAATTGTTCTTTCCGAAGCAATTGTGTCTCCATCAGTTTCTCTCTCGGCTTAGATTGTAGAACACGGAATTTACACGTCATATTTCTTTGTTCAAGGAGAGGAAGTCAACTTTCCTTTCAAATTTTGTACATATTTCGCGGATTTTAAAATGTGCGTCATGGCCAGTGAAATTGTGAAACAACACTGGTATAATTCGGGAATCTTGATAATTTATAGCTCAATCTTGATCAAGCCGGCCTTCTATATTTACACGTTAAATGGCATTGATCGCGAACTTTTGTCACACCCGGTTCTATTTTCTTCTCG
Source organism: Euceroptres primus (assembly GCA_037177015.1). NCBI lineage: Eukaryota > Metazoa > Arthropoda > Insecta > Hymenoptera > Figitidae > Euceroptres > Euceroptres primus. The sequence goes on from JBAGKK010481917.1 coordinate 9,113, forward strand.
TAAATGTGGCAAACAGTCGCTTCCCTGAAGGAAGACTTTTTTATGATGATCCATAGGAATTGGGCATAGGAAGACGGTTTCAACATCTTCAGCCAATTGCTCTAATCCTTGGCGAACCGCTTCCAGACTCTGCACCTTCAGGGCCGCATGATAGCCAGACAGAGAATCGTCATAGCTGCATTTAAAATAATATCCTATACTGAAGATTTCATGGTGTTGGAGAACTTCAGTATTCGTATTATTTTCCTGATGTTTCTCAGCTGGCTTAGGCAAACATTTACATTCTGCATAGACTATGAATGTGACCTTTTCTTTATGGTTGTAATTTTTCAATTCTACAAAGTTCTTGTCGGGTTTAGGTAGATTAATTTTTTAATGGTTTAAGGTCTCACAGTCTTTTTCGTGGGTAGACAATTGTTCATCACTTGTAAAGTAGTGGAGACATCTATCGCAAATGTTTTTTATACTTATGATTCGATAGCTGCTTACTAATTGAGTCTAGAGGGACAACAGTAAAATTAAACTTTCTTCTGTTCAGACCATACACGTTTACAGGGGTATCGTTTAATTTTTCGAATTTCGTTATATCTTTCAGAGTTATGGGAAAGTTTATTCCACTAAAATCTAATTAATCTTTATATTGCGTTTAGTTAGACGCGCGATGCAAATTTTGTAAAGCATTAATATCCTTCTGAACTATATTTACAATTACTCCTGTTTCGAGTTGACGCTTAAACGCTGCGTGACAATCAGTCCATCTTACACGATTAGTAAGAGGGTCCTGCTCTCTCACACCTTCACGTTGCACCTTGTAGAAGTCACTTTTGTATATTTCGCTGGATAAAGGTGAGCACTCTATTTATTCCTCTCAAGGTCTGAAGCAGGACCACAGTCACTTCGATGACTGGAATGAACTTAGCACATCCGTCAAGCAGCACTGAAGTCTTCATCTTGGTGGATCGTTGCTCGTACTGCTGATCACCTAGGCTGATGAAGAAATGTTTAAACTGCAATTATTTCTGAGCTTTTTTCTGAGACCGATATCCCCTCCACTGTCACCCGCACTCAAAATCGGAGTCGGTGCAAACCAAGATGCAAACTACCATGCACTAAAACTTTAAGCAAAAAGCCACGCACTAATACTACAAGCAAAAAGACATGCAGTACAACTAGAAGCAAAAAGCCATGCAAACTACCATGCACTAAAAGTAAAAAGCCGTGCAAATATAGATTGAGCATTTACCTTGGATTCTCTCTGGACGTGGTGTATATTCTTTTGGATTTTTCTGGACGGAATGATCAGCCTGCGTTTCTGCTGGTCTTTTATAGGTAAATGTAAGAGCATAGAGATCATGCTATATTGCATGTGTATACATATTACATGCAAAGTATGAAATTCAGGCATTATTTGTAATACCCAGGCATAATATAGAATGCCTGGCCTGTTCAGGCAATGTATTTAATGGATTACTCCTTTCACACATTACCTAGGCGTTGTATAGATTTCCTAGGTATTATATAAAATGCTCATTGCAATTCAGGTAAAGTATATAATATAAAATCTTGACACTGAATTCATTATGCAATAAAAGAAGGATCGTTTATAGAATTTAATACTAATTTATTTATTAATCCTGGAATGATTTTTTGATTGACATTGAACCTTGTTTTTAACGCACAAACATCTGCTGCTTTGATATTTTGGTTTACAAGAACATTTTAGAAAACCATGTCTCATTGCAAGGGACTGCTGCGTATACACTGTTCTAAGAGACACCTTTTTTCCTTGCTGAACACTATCGATGCTTAAAAGATTAGCTTTACACGTGGAAAACTGCGATCTGAAATTAGATAGAATTTGATTTTAAACCTTGAATAAAATTAATTTATTACTTTCCAAGATTCTTTCGATATCAAAGTACGTGTGATTATTTTTATGAACTTGATCAATGTTACTGTCCAGTGATTTTAAAATATTTTTCAGCTCATAAGGGACATTTAAAGTAAAAGAAACTTCGGCAACTCCTCACAATAAATATTTACAAAATACTATTTTTTTATGATTTAATTTTTTAAAATGAAAATATCGAAAATTCTTTCCATATAGTAAGAAACGTTTTAAAATCAATTGGCACTATCTTAGGACGCGCATAAAAAAGGTTAGCGTATTATCACTCTAAGAAAATAAAAGCCAAAGATTCATGAAATCAATAGAAATAAAATTTGATAGAATATACCTGATATAAGTTGTTTTAATGTACCACCCCTCGTTTCATCCATCATATGTCATTTCTGTGACAACAACTAAAACGTTGCGAGCACCTTCTCGACCTTTGTCAACATCAAGAATAGGTACTTGAACAGTAGATTCTTGTTCTGCTGGAGGAAACCGCTTATCAGAAATTCTCTTTATTCGTTTTTTTGAAAACGCCTTAGCACTGAGAAGCTTCCTCTTGGGTTCCTCATAACTTGTGTAAAATTTGAAATAAATCGATTTATATCCTGAGGTTGGGCGGAGCCGACATAAGTTTAAAAAATTCGTTATTCTTAGACTCTTGAAAAAATCGCTAATGTTACTTTTTTTCGAAATCCATTTAATAATCCCAATTTTCATCAATTTTGCTGAATTTTTAATTCTACTTTATATAGGAGAAAATGTAATTATTTTATTCTAATTTTCAGAACTTCTAGAACTTTTTTTTTCATTTTAAGGGGTCCTTAAGAATGAAATTTTCTCCTAAATAAAGTTAAATTGGAAACTCAGAAAAATCAATTCAAAAATCTGAGAATAACGAATTTTTTAAATTTATTTCGGCTCCGCCCAACCCTAGAATATTAATCGATTAATTTCAAATTTCACATAAGTTATGGGGGGGCCCAATAAGAAACTTTTCAATTCTAAGGCGTTTTCAATTTCCAAAATTTGTGTTTCTCGATCCACCCTGCTGCAGGTGCTCCAATCAAAGTGAAAATGTCAATCAAATTAACAGAGCTACTTCTTCAGCTCGCTTCGACTCCAGTGATTTCAGAACTACAATGTGTATGGACCGTCCAGATGAGATTGAAAATCTATTAGATCTACCTGGCAAGGCGAGTTGAATTCAGAAAAAAGTAGTGGCTTAACGACCAATACTTTCCTTGAAGCTTTCTGTTTTTGCTGACAAGGTTCACACACACTAAATAAAAGTTTCCACATCCCGATGAGTAACGGTTTTGTATTTAGTCGCTAGTTCTTTCAGCATTTGGTCGCGTCCTCCATGTCCTATAGATGGGGCATTATTTCTGAACTGCCCTAATTTTAAAAAACATATCTTTCGATTGCCTTCAAGTTTTAAGAGTTTGTTTGCCTATACGATAGAAGTTCACCCACCAATTTATAGACCTTTACTACCATCCCTCCCTGAACTACAGGAGCTGAAATTTTCATCTCCAGAGAAAAACGGGTATTTTTAAATAGTCATAATTTCCTTTCTACAAATGCGAATTGAATTTTTTATGAGCAATGGAAATTGATACACTTCTTTTCTGCAGTTTAAACACAGTTTCGCGTCGATTGGTATACTGGCATACTTTTTTTAAAGAGTTGCAGAAATTGTTCTTAAACTGCACGGATCACGCTATTGATTATCCTTAGAAAAAGGATTGTAACAACGGCGACCCAAGCTGGTTCTTCTTGGAATGATTAAAGATTAAACAGAAAAAAAGCTAAATTGCAGCACTGAATAAGAAAGTGAATCCAACAACTGAAGGTGGGGAAGTGTTCGAAATATAGTAAGCCGTATTCGTATTAAAAATTAATATTTCTTGTTACTATTATTTCAAGTATTCAAGTAATATTATTTATATTTTAAATAATAAGGAAAATAAATTAGAATAAATAATAACAATAAATACGGAAAAGTACAAACCTGCAGTATAATATCGTCGAAATGAGCCGAAGATAAATCGCATAAAAGCAATTTCTGACCAAAAATAACTGGCACTTATATTACCTGATCATGTCTTTAGTTGCGAGAAAGACATCCAAAACGTCGATCTAGTGGTCAAATGTGTACTAATTTTTTCGGCGGGTTTTTTCAAATTCTTTCTAAAGTCTTAAAAATGAAATATTGACATAAAGGTGGATTTTACTTTTCCAATAAATAATTAAAATTATTATTCGTGAATTAATTTATAACCATAATAATTATATCGTTAAGAAATGCAGGCTGTAGTAGACTATAAACAGTAAATTCTGAATTTAAAGCGTGGGCGCTTGCGACGCAGAAGCCGCGCGCAAGAAATTTTATATATCTTCACCAATTTCTTTCGCCCTATTTTCGATCATAGCTCATTTTAAAGAGAAAAATTCAAGCTTTTTTTAAAGCACAACTTTGGAAAAAAATAGCGGCCGCACTGGGATAAAAACTCAAAAATATGTTTAAAATTGAAAAATGAAGCTTAAATAATTTTTTAAATCCAAAACCATTATCTTCAGCGTAAAGCTGATGAAAAAACATTTACAAAACCCCCATGAAAAAGTTAATTTGGATAACTTTTGTAGAATTTATGGTTAATTGAATATCAGCATGCGTGGTAAAAAGTCGAAAATTCGAACCCCTGTCCACATTTCAATAAATAAATCAAGGTATGATTAGGCGTAGACGTCTAGAGTCGCCACAAACAATTTTTTTTAAAGGTCGTGTCCACGTATACCGGAATTTCGGTACAAATAGTCCAATTGGCACCAACGGCTATTTGTACTGAAATTTCGATGCAAATAGCCAAAATCATAGTTCATAGCTCTTCATACCGAAAACTTATATTTTTTAAAACATTTCTCCTTTTAAGACTATTGGGATAAACTTCCGAAAAGCGCATACGTGCGAGTCATTTGAGACATTATTTCGATTAATATTGATTTAGGAGGAAAAAGTTTTTAATAAAAGTTGTAGGTCCTAAAAAATATATCTTTCAAATTCTGCACTTGTTCATCAGCCAAATATTGACTATCATGGGAGAGACATAGAGGGGGTGGGGATCTCTTTGTTTCCTCGGAATTCCTGCAAATATACAGTTTTTAATTTGGATTTTTTTTACTGCAGTTATATATTTGTCACTTTATTTCATTATCAGAGGGGTAACACAAAAGCGGGTGGGAATCTTTTTGTCTCGTCGGTATTCCTGTAAACATACACTTTTTAGTTTGGATTTTTTTACTGCCGTTAATTTTTTTGTCACTTTATTCCTTTATCGGGAGAGGGGTTCACAAAGGAGGTGTGTGTGTCTCTACGTCTCGTCGGAATTCCTGTACGTATACATATTTTAATTTGGATTTTTTTACTACAATTATATTTTTTTTTACTTTATTTCCGAAAGTTTAACAACTATTGAATTCAGTTGTTCAGCTGTTCCTGAGTTCTTTTAAATTCACCTCGAATTTTTTGAATTCTTTTGAATTCTTTGAATTCTTTTGGATTCTTTGTATTCTTGAATTTAGGTGTACATCAAATTGCTAGTGGTTAACTCGACGTTTATTTTATTATCAGAGGGGCAACAAAAACGGGGGTTTATAATATCCTAGCTCATGTGCATAAAGATTTTTTTATAATGAGATCTGCAATATTTACCAATTTTTTGAAAATTAAAATTTTCGCTACAAATAGCTTCAGTCATGACTTTCACTATTTGTACCGAAATTTCGGTGCAAATAGCCCAGCAGGCATCAATGGCTATTTTGTACCGAAATTTCGGTAGAAGCAGTTCAAAGCAATTGGCACCGAAATTTTGGTACATGTAGATTAGGGCGCAGTGAATTTTTTTAAAAAATTTTCTAATGAGAAGGGGATGGAAAAGTTCTCAATTGTGTCAAGAAATACACCCTTAAAGTTTCATTAAAAAAATATTCTTACCTCACTTGCATCCATGTTATACATGAAAATAACAAAAAAACGCTTAATTCTTAGTATTTGATGAGTAAAAAAATATTTCCAAGCCTGGAATTGGCAGGAAAAGTTGTATACTACAACTGGATTTGTAACAATACGATGTACATCTCAGCATAAAATTTCCTATGTCCTCGCAATGCATTTAAAATTGCTAAAATTGCTAAAAACTTTGCTTTTCTCTGTTTTCTAACAGCTATTGTACTTTTGTAAGCTCCCTGCCTATTAAAAATTTAGATTATATTGCTGCACATATATCTGGAATAGTAAACTGGAAAAGATAATCAAAAATAAAAACTATTATAATTTTTTTCATCGTAAAATTGCAAAAAATGTAAAAAAAAATCGGTTTCCTCACTAGTATGACAGTTAAAGTACATTTTTCTCAATACTATGAGTTGTGTTGTAGCGTTTTCTTGACTTTCTGATAGTTGTTTTCTAGCGTTTTTCTTCTTTGAATCATTTAATTTTGAATTGATTGTCAGTTCATTTGTTTTAAGTTTGCTTTGACACGGATAATGATTTAAGGTTAACCTATATGTTTCTTTTGTTGGCAATATTTTCTGATGGTTTCTTACCTTTTTAAAGAAATTCAACTTTGTTGTGATTTTCTGTGAGTGTTGTGTTAAGTTTGTAAAAATGGCTCAATATTAAGCGACAGAAAGTGTTAAGAAAAGAAAACGCCCATATAATCAAAGTTATAGAAAACGAGAATTCGACTGAAGATGAAAAAGTCGATGATGCTGAAGAATAGGCCCCACCTCGAAGCAAATTACCAACTGGGCAAACAAGGATAAACTGCCCGATGTTTTCGCAACTTTGTGACAAAAGCAAAATATCTCGCGAGAGGAGAAAAGCTCGTAGAGAATTACAGAATGTGCAACTCTCTTCAGCACCAGGAACTAAAGCTCTTCACTTCGATAGAAAAATGGATTTGACAAAGGTATTGAAAGAAATAAAAGACGGACGAACTCATCAAATAATGGAACGATAAGAGCACACTTCTCGTATTTAGGAGCCTGGGAGTTCATCGACATCTACGGCAGCTGAAAGCGTTACAAATGCCATGTTAGCATTTTTCGCTGAAAAGCAAAGTGATCTATCTAGTTTAGAATGTGTGGGATGTGATGGATGTCCCACAAGTACAGGAAAGCATTCGGGCATCATTCGAAGGCTAGAGGTGGCTTTGGAAAAATCATTGCAATGGGTTATCTGTCAGCTTCACGGCAACGATCTACCATTGAAACACGTGTTCGCAGAACTTGATGTTAAAACGAGAGGACCAAACGAATTCTCAGGACCGATTGGTAAGTCTCTACAATTCTGTGAGAAACTTCCCATAGTTCACTTTCATGACATTGAATGTTTAGACGTGCCAATAGCTAACACCAATGATCTAAGTTTTGATCAAAGGTACCTTCTGGACATATGGCGAACTGTTAGCACAGGAGAATATTCTGAAAACCTTAGTCAATGAAGTCCTGGGAACCTACCACATGCCAGATGGCTGACACTAGCCAATAGATCACTTCGCAAGTATATCGGGACTGAAAATCCGTGTTTTAAATAAAGAATTCCAGTCAAATTTAAAATGCGTGCCTATGTACCCATGTGGTTTAAGATTATGTGCCAGACAAGTATCAAAGATGTTTCCAAACATCAGTGGAAAAGTATTATTCGAACAAGGTACCTCGAAGATAATCTTAGCAAGGTAGTAGACAACGTGATTCAGAATAATGCTTACTTTGCTCATCCTGAATATCTGCTTTTTAGTATGCTATGTGATGAGAGACAATTAAAGCGGCCGCGAAAAATACTATAGGGCTAAAAAGTCCATCCAAAAGCAAACCTTGGTTTGACGAAGAGTG